>VFFE01006735.1:201140-324245 GCA_008921705.1 Burhinus oedicnemus | reverse complement strand
GGCTGGAGCTGCGGCCGGGGCGGTGTATGTGTATGTGGGGGGGGAGGAAGTTGGCCAGTGTGTGCGGTGCGCGGCGGTTCCCCGCGCAGGGCGAGCGGTCCCGTTCCTGACAGCCCGCCATCGCCCGCCCAGGTGCCGTGAGGGAAGGGGCGCGGGGCGCGGCGGGGCTGGGCGGCAGCCATGGCTCCCCAGCTGAAGTTTGCTCTTGCTGGGCCGTTGCGGCGCATCGGCTGCCCCGCGCCGCTGCCCCGCCGGTGGAAGCGGCGGTGTTCTCGGTGACCGGCTTCGGCGCGGTGCTCGGGAGAGCCGCGTCCCTCTGGTACCTTGACAGGCTTCCCGGGCCTGAGGAAAATACCATCAGTGTTTTGGTTCATGGTTTGGGTTTGTTTTGTTTTGTTTTTTCTCTTTCATTCTGGATTTGATTCGCACCGGATTTTGTTAATCATTAACCCACTCGTTTTTCTGGAAGTGAGAACTTAAAAGGGATAACCAGGGGGGTCATATGCAGGCTACTGAGTAGAGCAAAACCTGATTTTTGAATTGACGCAGAAATACACATTATCTAGCTAAATGTCTTATTATTTATTTACATGGCTCTGAAAATGGTGCCGTGTGATTTACAGAAAGTAAGAAGAAAATTCCCTGCTCCAGAGAGCGTGCGTTCCAAATAACTCATGCACAGAACATGGTAGTACAAAAAACTTATAAAATGGGGGGTCCTGGACATGTCTGACTTTTTTTTTCTTTAGGTATCTATTGTTAACATTTTAAAAAAGTTATCATACTTTTTCCTGAAAACTTTGAAATTCTAAATTTGGCTGAAGTAAAGAAAGACTTAAGTGGGCATTGTTGTCAGAACGTAAGGTATTTCAGATCCCCTGTTCCAAAAAATGTTTGCGCAACTTTAACTTAAATTACAATAGCTGGGCTATTTAACTTAAATTAAAATAGCTGTGTGTTCCAGTGAGCATTTGAAACCTGGCCTTCTAGGGTAAAGACAGAAAATTAAAATAATTTCCTTCATTCATGCAGAATAATTTAACATCCTTGGAAAGAATGGAGAAGGACTGTTTGCAAAACTTGGTCTTAACTGTATTTTGTTTTTAAAGATATGGTAACCATTTTTGAGACCCCCAAAGGAAGCAACTAATGTTTGCAGGAAGGAAGGAAGGAGGAAGGAAAAGTGCTGTCTATACTTGGAGGGGAGGCCTTAAAAACCAAACTTTTGGAATGGGAAGGGAGGAAGGCCTGATAGTGTCTATGTAGAGGTTGTATTGCGGTATTCCTTTATTTGCACAAGGTCATTGCTCATAATGTCTGAAAAGCAAAAGTGTTTTCCAAGAATTTAAATAGTCCACCTCTTAGATGGGCCATCGGAAATTTATAAAAGCTGGGTTGTAGTTATTTCCTGCCAGTGTAGAGAGGAGGAAGAAATCCATGTCCGCAGACTGTGGCTGGCTGTAGCTTCTACTAAATTCCTGGTCATTTTTAGGAAGTTGGACTTGCCTCTGGAAGTTCTTGGCATGTGTCATTTTCTTCTCTCTGGAACTTTACAATCATTTTCCTCTCTTTCATGTTGGTGTAGAATGAAGGGAGAGATGGGGAGAAGAGTGAGTAAAGGTTGCTAATAGTAAGGTTTTAATATTTTCAGTTTCTTGTCATTGGTGGTGCAAGTCTAGTGCTGCTTTGGCATTTCTAGTAGAATCTTTAGTCCTTGCTAATTTTCTTAGTCCTGTGTTTATAAAGGGATTTTATTTGCATAGGGTGTTAATCCAAACTAATCATTATTATTGAACTATTGACAATATTGTCATCTCTCCACAAAGAAGATGCTGATGAAGTGCTAGTCCTTTCTCCAAGTGGTTGACAGGCTAAATGCAAGTTAGAAATCTAGGACTTAATTTCTTTGGGAACTGGAAATAGAATCTGTCTAGAAATACTCATGTGTTTGGGGCTGGGGGGAGCCCCAGGTGATAACTGGGATGAATGTTGCTGAAGAATCCAGCCTCGTGGTTTGTCTTAGAAGAAGGAATTTCAGACACGATTGATTTCGTACAAAAGGTTTGGAAGCAAATGAGAAGAAAGAGTAAACAAATGGAAAGATGTAACAGAAGATAGCAAAGGGCATGCCATGCCTAAACGTGAGAGGAGTAGTTTAAACTCTGGTGGATATGCAGATTTTGGCGACCCTTGTTTGTGACTTGGAAGCAATTTTTTTCTATGGACATTCATTCGGTAACATGATGCTTAAGGCTGCAGAGCTCTCTTCTTTTGAAGCCCCTCAGTGAATGTTCCTCAAAGGCCTGTGGGTGAACTGAGATACTTTTTGAACTGTGAAATCCTGTTTAGAAATAAAAAAAATTAAAAAAAAGTAGTCTAAGAAGCTGCTTCGTGTTGTGAAAAACCTCACTGTAGAATCATAAAAGCTGCACTTTTTCCACATTGCTTTGGAAGCAGCTGAACTTTGTAACTTGGCATGTAAATAGAGCTCTTTGAAGAGCATGTCCATCGCTGGAAAGAAGGGGAGAGGGAAATGCCCTGGCTGGTTACCAAGCTTTTGAGTGTGTAAAAAGCCACTGTGAGCATGCTCATATCTGTCAAAACATAGAAATTTGCAGAGTCTTGTCCTTGGCTGTGGTGATGCACATACACTGAGAAGTGGCCAACATGTCTAAGTGTAAATATGAAACAGTAAAAAAGTTTGTGTGTTTCTACAGACTGGGCTGGATGAGGGAGAGTACTTGGGGCAGTTGAGAGGAAGGTACCCAGGAACATGTTGGTCATTTGAGGGAGATGCCAGATGAGTGAGAATGCAGAGGTTCAATCTACACCTCACATGGCGAACTTTCAGCTCTTGGTGACTTAGGATTTATGGTAGGCCTAGCCGTGCCAACAGAGGATTTGAGCATAGCATTTTGATTTCTGTAACTTTGTATTGAGGTTGGGGGAGGGATGACTTTTCTGTTCTAACAACATACGCACAAGGAGCACTTGGCTGATGGTAGTGTCCTGGATTTGCTATGAACTGAGCAATATTGGCAAGTAAATATTGCTTTACTGCTGTATATGCTGTAGTGATGAAATCAAAAGGAAAATTCCTGTTTAAAGCAATATGAAAAACCAGTTACAGATTTAAATAGCAGAAAAATGCAAGTCTCAAACATTTCTGTAGAAATCATAGTTTGAGTACATTTGTTGTATTTGTGGCATGATTTGACAAACAGAAACTTTGTACTTTGTATTTAAGGAAACAGAAGCCTAAGTTGCCCTACCTGAAAATATTTCCTTATATTTTTAATTAAAAATGATAAAAATGATACAAGCTACAAGACCAGAGACAATATTTTTTCAGTTGTACTTCTGCATTTTTTGGCACTTGCGTAGTTTTTCCTTCTTATGTGCAAGTCTTCCACTGAGCAATGATGGCAGAAAACGTAGGTAAGTGACACATACACTGTGTCAACTCAGAGGAATAGTGTTTCTAATTAACTTTTTTGAAAACCTTAATTCATGTCCATTTAAGAAAAAGCTTGTGTAGGAATTCTTACGAGTGATATGAGTGAGTTAACACAAACTTCTTGCACTTTGGATTTTTGGACTTTATTTTGTAGCTAAATTACCTTATGTTTCTAGTCCTCTTACTCTAAACATCATGGAATGGAAGAGGAATTCTTGGACCCTACTCCATGTTGATCTGTTGCCTTGTATTCATACTTTTGCTTTGCAATGCATATACTGACCTTTCTGTTAATGTCCTGTGTGGTATAGGAATGTAGACAAGGTGCTGGTTATAGGAGAAGCGTAAGAAAAAATTCAGGGTATGTAATTTGTTCTGCTGTTACTGAAAGGTATGTAAAGCATGATATTGGGCTGCTCTGTCCCTCCTTCTTTGCTGGGTAAAACCAAGAACTCTGAGACTAATCCAATGTGTGGGTTTTCCATGCAGCTGAGTGGGGCTGCTGTCTTACTGGGCCACCTGCACATTTGCTGATGGCTTCTCAAGTAGTAAAGGCCATGGATTTTTAAAACCCATGTCCTTGTTGCTTTACTTCATTAATTTTTCTATAACTATGCAAAACTATAGCTCTTTTGTAGTAAAATATTTTCATAACATGCTGGTAAATTAAAGGTATAAATGGATGTTGAAGAGGAATAATCTCATGAAATCCGATTGCTAACTCATTTTAGGGGATCTCGTGGATTGTGGAAACTTAAATGATCCTGCCGCATGGGTTGATTTAAACTAGTTCTCTTATGTTGTGGTTTGGCATACTATTTAAAAGCCTCAAGATGCTACTTGTGATTGACATAACAAAATGTAAATTATATGCTGTTTTACTAGGCTCTAATTTATCTGTCGTAAGGTTTGTGTACCAATAGTACTAAGCTCTTCTTACAGTAATGTTTGTCTTTCATGTAATGTCTACATAGGGGAATTAAATTATTCTTAATTGTATGCTTAAAAATAAAATAAAACTGGGGTGTGTCTGGCTAGCACAGAAAATTAAATTTTGCTGCTTGTTCTTTTTGTGCATTTACTTTAAATTGACTTTATTGAAAAATGAAGTGTTTGAATATCTGGTTGGGAAGAACACTCTTACTAGTGGGTAATCGTGAGATGTCACAGAACTTGAAGAAATCTTAGAAAACAGAATTGATTAAGATTTTAGACCTTAAACTTTGATGTAGTTAGTGCTGAAAAAGTGAAACAGTGATTGAAGCAGAACCTGGCATTTGGCTTGACAATGAACTCAATGGTGAGAAACTGATGTTGCCTCTTAGAAATTGCCCCATAGTAGGAGCAGAAAAGAGCAAGTTGATTTTCAAGGCCTTTACTCTCTTTTTCCTCTGACTCTTGGGAGGGGAGATGCTTTCACTAAACACATTTCTTGTTTGACTTGTAATACAGCAAATATGAATGTTAGCATAGTGTTTTAAATATTGGGCCCTAAAGTGTCTCTAGCATTCCCTGAGACACAGGTATGATGTTACATGTAGAAATGTTTCTCCCAAGCTATTCGATTAATTCAGTTGATTATGACCCTAAACAAAATCTTCCCCTAATCCTAGTTCTCAGCTGGCAGAACCTGCCTTCCTGGAAAAGCATAAACAGACTACAGGTGTGTGTGGAGCCTCTTTGAAGCTGGCTTGGAAACAGGCATTGTGTGTTTCTAGAAATGAGCTCTGGCAAAACCATCACTGTAGAGGCTGAGGAAGCTTTAGGCTTGGGAGCAGGATCTTCTTGGGCATGCAACACTGCTGATTTCCTCCAGTGAGATTTTGCCACAAAATGGTTTATCCTAGTGATATTGTGAAACTGATATACCATTTTTATTCTATATTTTAAAGAGGGTGGGGTGGGTCCTGTAACAGTGGATTGTGGTAAGTCCTGGTTAATCTTGGAGGAGGCATAAAAAATTTCATTACTTGTTGCAGGGCATTGGGTGGCTCTGGTTTTTGTTATGGTGTGGCAGCTAAAGCATTGTTACCATGAGCCTATTTAACCTTTTCTATAAACATGGTATCTCCCTTGAATGTCCTCACATTTGCTCTTTAAAAAGCTTTTATGAAATTCAGCAAAGAAACAAGCCAGTATGCTGCAACCCACTGAATTTAGTTGGCATGTTGAAATAGGTGATGGTCTTAAAATTGCTAGCTGGTATATACCTGAATAAAGAAGGTATTTAACTTAAATGGTCTTTTTACAGCCTGCTTAGCAAGGCATTGAATGGTTGTACTAAACATACCGCATGGAGACTGGGTGGAAAGCCTACAGTTAAGACAGTGCAAATCAGTTTGTTTAAAAAACAAATTACATCTTGAATTAAAAAGAAAAAAAACCCTTAACCAGCGTTTGAGTTCTCTGTCCTATGGGAGTCAGCTGTCAAGAGTAAAGCTGTACTGTGTTTCTGTTACAGTATGTACCATAATTATAAAGGCTCCAACGGTGTAACCTTATGCAGGTAAGATGAATGGGACTGGGTTGCCGGTGTTTTTGTTAAGCACAGAAACAAATAATACGTTATCAGAGGATCTGAAAGTGCTGACTAACGTGTGTTAACATTTAATCAATTTTGGAGTTGTATTTGAATAACAGCTATTTATGTGGTGTTAATTACCTGGTCCTGGGCATGGCAAGGAACTGGTGAGAAGGGCAGCCTGGCTGTGGTGCTTCTGCAGCTCTGAGCTGGTGGGGAGTGGTGGCAGTCAGCACGACCGACCAGTGTGGCTGGTTTTTCCAGCTGTGCTGCGGGGAAGCTGTGTGACGTTCTCATAGGTCTGTAACTGATGCTGAATCTGGGTGAAGACATCACTTTTCCAATATGAAGACAAGAAGAAAAGTTAGACATTTATGCCTGTTTTTTGATAGTTCTGTGCTGAAGGGGCAGCTCTTTGCATATGGAAACTTGCTCTTTTTCTCTGGTTATGGGGTGCTGTAGTTTGCTCTCTGACCCTCTACATGCTTAGTACTTTTCTACTTTCCTTATCTACTTTGCTTGATTTCTGTATGTATAATATGACAATTTGCTTTCATGGAAAAAACCCTGGAATAGAAGGGAGCTGTAGGTGTACAGTGTGTGTCTTCAGGGAGTGAAGTACTGGAGAATACGTGCAGCCACTGGAAAGCTGAAGTATGATGGGGCAAGTAGGGAACATGGAGCTCCAAGTGAGATAGTTGAAGGCATTGCAAGGAATCCATAAAGGACAATATGGAAGACTATAAAGTGCTTGCAGAGAAAATTGAGGATTGGAAGGTACCCATAAAAATTTGAGAAGTGTTTAGCCCTGTAATGTCATATATTGTGGTAGTTGTGCACTGCAGAGCCAAGCCTGGACTGACTTTAGAGTAGTAAGAAAAATTTCAGGTTGGATTGTACTTCACTGTGGAGGTGGCTTCTAGAAATCTGACTGGCTAATTTTTATTATTTTTTTTATATAGAGACATAAAAAGTGTGCCTAGGTGGTGGGGTCTTCTGTTAATGTAAATCAGCAATAGTTTAGATGAATGTTAGTTATGTAACTCCTCATCCTGAAACAAAGAGAAAGAAGAATTTGTATGGCCTCAGTTCTTGGTTTCTGCAGTTCCTTTCCTGACCAGTAAGTGCAGTGAGAACTGGAGATTTTTAATTTTTTTTACCTTAAGTAAACTAGACTGAAATCCTATCTGAGAACCTATTGGCGCTGGCAGCTGGACTCTAACTAAAGTGAAGGAGCTTGGGCTCATCTTGTTTGCCTCACAAAGACTTCTGACATTTCTTGACTGAGAAATGAGATCTCAGATGTAATCTCAGGTATCTGCTCAAATTATTTTGTAAATGCATATGGCACAGAGATTTAGAACATTCAGATTTCTGCTCCTCTTCCACTTCCAATCCTAATCTCTTTCCCTTTACTCTGATAGCTGGTTTAGCTCTACAGAAGATGAGAGGAAAACATAAATGCCCAAGAATTGGTTTCTCCCCATCTCTGCTTTGAAGACAGCCTTTTCCATGTATGACATGGTTCTTAGTGATTGTCATCTTTTCAGAGAGCTAAAAGTGTTTAGTAAGCAGCTATTCAACGTCCTAATGTTTCATGATCTCTTGATTTGATGTCTAGATAATTGGACTTAACAAATAGATTAGGGCTTCTTTGATTACCCGGTCATGCTGTCCAAGTCTTTAATCATATAGAGACTTTGTTTCTTTACAGTAATCAGCTATGCCATTTGGATGACCTTAAAGAGGGGTAGGTGTATCACTGGGCCTCTGTAGACTTGAAATGTAGTGTTCCTTGTGCATGGTAACAGGATGTTACGTTGTGTGCATCACAGCAACGCGCAGAATAATTGTGAGCATTCCTTCTAAAACTGGAAACTGGTAAAAAGCCCAGCAAGTAAACTCTTCAATACCAGGCACAGAGCAACACTGTGATCCAGCGAAGAAGGTCTGATGATTAAACTGACAGCATCAATTAGGGGAGCATTTGGCCCCTTTTCAGGTTCTGCCACTGATTTACCGCGCAATTTCATTTCTTCATGTCTGAAGTTCCCCTATAAAGACCTGAAATGTTTCCCTCTCTTAGAAAAACTGTTACTTTAAAATCAGTAATAAATGTACTCTGGTAGATACGGTGACAAGTGTTCTAGAAAAGCCAGGAAGAAAGGCAAATACTGGGAAGTTGGGAGGAGACAAGGATGATAACTTCTTTGCTTCTGGTGGGTGAGGGTGAAATTGGTGACTGCCAAAAATATGAGCTCAGAGAAGTAGCTTGTTCTGCTCTGAGCCCACATCTGTACACACCTCCTCATCTCTACAGATGGCCAGGAGGCTGAAGAGAGAACACAGTTGTCTAAATTTGTGTAAGAGAAAAGAATCATGACTCCCACCTTGGAGGCGAACAAGAACCTCCTGTAACTGGAGTATTTTCAACAATTTAAAAAAAAATTTGGTTGAATTTTCAGCCTTAGCAAATTATGTGAAACCTGACACTGTAGCTGCTAAATAATTTTTTTTTTTTAATATATATTGCTTTGTATTAAAAGATGGTTGGCTGGAACTGTACTCTTTATTCCTTCAAAACTAGCCTGCTAAGGAATAAATTAGATCGAGAAGTCTTCTTTGTACGCTTATGCTTTAACAACTTACAAGATACTTTTCCACTTTAGATTTCATAGTACTTCACGTTTTAGGAAAAACAATTGTCACTGTCTAAATAGTGATGGAACTATTTGAATCAGTCATGATAAAAAGCACAAAAATAAAAACAAAATATTTTTGTCTTTATGTTTCTTTTCTACTAATGGTAGTGTTGGAATAAGATTGTGTTTTGTTGGTTTATTATTTCCGTACAGTCTGCTTTATCTTTTGTGGGAATTCAGTCATTTTCCTTTTGTTAGCCCATGAGATAAAGTATAGTGTTTAAAGCAGGTAGCTGGGAGTCAGCATTATATAAGTAGTGAACTCTTGACCAAAAATCTGTTTTTGTGGGTGTGGCCTCATGTAATAAAGCAATAATAAGAGCAGTTTACAAAGTACATCTTTGACAGTTCTCTGATTAACCCCTGTTCATTGCAGACAGGTTGAATACTGAATGTTCCTGAATTGTGACTGTATATCTTGCTCCCCTCCACCCCGAACACTGAAGAACCTGAAACTGGAGACTTCCTGACCCTTTTAAAAACAACAAGCAGTGTTGTTTAACTTCTTGCTATGGGTCAGGAGCCTGAGCTTCATGCCAAGTTTCAGTGTGAAACAAAGACTGCAAAGTTTAGGAAAAAAACTCTTGCAAAGAGCGCTTATATGGAACTACTGATAAAGGTACGACTGTTGAGGCACTGTGACTTATTAAAGCAGGAAATCAGGTATGGCCTGCCTTAAACATTCTTCAATAAATTATAGTCCTTATTTGAAAAACTTAGCAAGTGCATAGGTGCAGTATTTTGTGTTCCTTAATATGGATTCTGCACTACTGTTAAAATAACCGCCATGTTATAAATGGATCTGCTTTTTCTGTGTAGTTGGGTAGTAACATACCTCTGTTTTGGTTCCTGTTGAGATGCTTCCAAGTGTGCTTTTAGTAATGCAACATAAGCATAGTGTCATTGTCATAACAGCATTCCACTGAGAGTGAGAAGTTGCAGCAGCACTGTACAAAGATGCAGTTGGTCTCTCCCTTACAGGATGATGTTGGTCATCCAGCACCATGTGAACTTTGTGTGATGGCTGTGTTCAGTTCCATGAAATTTTGGAGGGGAACAAGAGTACTGAAAGAATATTAAGGGTAAAGAGATTCAGAAGAGTTTGCAGAGAAACAGGCAAATACAGAGTTGAGCTAAGCTGATTGGGATCACTGAATTGCCCAATGAGGTAAGAGAGTCCAGGTGAAACCATCACATGTTCCTTCAGTATCTGGAGTATCCATTTACTGGTACTTCTACAGTTACTGCAGGGTTTGAATATCATTGTACTGGTGCTTCTGCAGTTGCTGTAGAAACTGTTGGCTCAGGCTGTCTCCTTGCAGCTCTCCTTCAGAGGAAGAACTGCTCAAGGAGAGCTTGTCTGGGTATGGGACTCAGTGGTACGTTTATTGTTTTCTTTCATATTGCAATCTGCAGTCTTTATTTTAATATAGATCCCTTGGCTAGCATCTTTTATTTTGCCTGTAAATGTTTGATATGTATGTGGTACTCACAGTAAGGAGTTCTCTTGTGCCAGAAGAACAAAGACTTGCTTTCTGTTTGCACTGGGCGCTACTGATTTGCAGTAGTCGACTGGTTTTACTGCCAGTTTTCGCAGGTGCACCTTGTCTCAATGAGTTCTCTTTACCCTCATCACACAGTACAGTAGCAAGCCTCATGTGCAAGTACATAGGAGGCTGAATTTTGGCTGGGAGCTGAGGAGTACAGGGATTTGCTGTACTTCCCCTCTCTTTCCTTTTCCTTGCTTTGTTTCCATTATTTGTGCTCCTCTTGTGTTGCAGTTGGATTAGATGATCGTTGCAGGTCCCTTTCAACTGAAAATATTCTATTCTAACAAAATTTGGAATATCTCCTGAAAAGACTTTTTGTGTGCGTGTGCAGCATTTGTGTTGATAGATTGGATAGTAGTTTGATAATATGCATGCACAACATATAGTCTTCAGTTTTCAGAATGTTGGAACAGATCAGAAAACTTGACAGCATTTATACTGTAAAAGGGCTCTCTAGTGTTCATTCACAGAAGTGCGTAGAGAGAAGGCTGTTGGTGTAGGAAAGATTGAAAAATATTTTTGGCTGCTTTCTTTGAGAAAGTAAAGTATCTTCTAAGTTTGTCACGAGGTTACAAAAGCATGCTGTTCTCTTCCTGATACGTAAAGAATGGGGAGGTTGGAGGGAAGGGGGAGAGCAGGCAAAACTCCTGCAGGCTGTTCTTCCACATTGCAGTACTTCCAGTCTGCAGTAGCACAAAACTGGGTTTCCTCTTGCCAGTCTCTCTGTAGCAGTTGAGCGCTGCAGCACAAGAGCAGCTTGCAGATACTCCAGCACAGAAGCGATTAAACAGGGTAGCTTTTAAGACTAGTATGGAGTGAAAGAGAAGAGCCAGTAGCTTTTAGACCTCTCTGTGTTTGGTGTACAGGAGACAAAATTGCTTGCCTGGGAAACCAAATATCCAGAACACACGAAGCCCGAGGGAAGCAGTACACATTTATTACACGTGTGCATTTGCTTTTCTTTTGTTTGTTTCTTAGGAGCCTAAGAGAAGATGGGGTTAGGACGAGGAAAATGTAGCATCAACAGGGATGAAAAGTGACCTTTTGGCAGAGTTGGGCTTATTGTAGGGATCATCGTATTGAAGTACACGCTCTGTAGTCTCCTTGTCAACAGATCTAGGATCAAAGTAGCCATCCTGAATGAACTCACAGAAATTACAAACTGCTTAGATGGCTGGAGCTTAGTGTGAAGAAGATTGATGAGATGCTGTTTGAGGTGTGTGATTTGGGTACAGGCAGGGGAAGTGATGACATGCACTCCTGGTCATCCAGGAGTTGCCAGTTTCTTTTCTGATTTGTAAGACAGATGCTGTCAGACGCTGCATCCTTTTTGTTTGTTTTTGGGTTTTTTAGATGGGTACCTAATATCTAGTGTGAAGGCTGTTTTTTTTGATTGGTTGATTTATTTATTTAAAGAGAGAGAGAAGAGTGAGCTCCCTTATCCTCCATAGCCTGCTCCTGTGCCACTTAGAGCTTTAAAAATGCCAAGTGGCAAAGCTTTCCTTTTTTTTTTTCTTCAAAACCAAATGATATGCTGGAATTTGGTGTCCAGAGTGAGATGCTCGATGCTGAGGAGCGGGCTTTATAGAGTGGGGCTGTGCAGCTTCCCCTTATCTTGCAGAATGGCTCAGGTCCCTTGCCAGAGTCCTGAAATGTTCTTATTTTTCTGGCTTCTATTCTTACTGAGAACAGACTGTGTGTGTCCTGCTGCCTCACAAAAGCGGGACTCCATTGTCCGCTTTTGAAAAAGACAAAGTTTCTGAGTCCATGTTGGTTTGACTTTCAAAAGTGTGGAGTGCTCAAAAAATTTGATGCCTGAAAATAGGACACATTCTGAATTAGATTTCTGAGTTTAATCACACTATATTCAGATATTGAATTGCTCATTTGAATCTCACGAATCTACAGGTAATTGTTGTCAAGCATTTACTATGACAGTTTGCCAAGCTAGCCTGTAAAGGATGGCTGTTGTCCTGCAAGGGAGAGATTGAAAGCAAAAGCAGCCAGCAATGCAGTGTCTGTTCAAATTCAGCTAAAGAAGCCTAAGTAAAGTGTGGAAAGCTAGAAGGAAGGGGAGGGAACATGCTCTAGAGCTTAGTGTGTATGGTAAATGAAAAACTAACTACTTTTCCAAGTCCTGCCACTGATTTACCGTGGCATTGGGCAAGTCACTGAAGTCTTCGGGCAATGAGGTCTCTTCTGAATGCGAACGGCATAACATTTACAGCTATTACAGCAACTGGAGAAGTGGTATTTATGAAGTGTTGTGAAATTCCTGTGGGTGTAGCTGAGGTCTGATATTTTTTTGCTAATAAAAGCACGTTGAAGCTTGATACTGCAATCAAAATGGAAGAGACTTGAGTAATGTGTTTCAGTCTCTGCTGTTAAGTCCAGCCGGAAGATTGCCCTCTCCCACAGGTTAGCAATGGAACATTGGGTAGTACTGTCTGTTTACCGGCAGATGGAGAAGTAGTTTCCTAGATTTCTTTGGTTTGTAACCTCTGAGCTGTTTCATTCAATTTGTTGTTCATTGTGTTGCAAAAAAACCCCTTAATCTCTCGAGTGGCTGCAGAGACAATGCTAGTGAACTTGCAGGGACTGCCAGTTGCTTCTTCAAAACAGCTTGGTGACACCTGCATACTTTGGTGAGTATCTAGTTGTAGTATTTAAGAATACAATATATTCTCCCCATAGTAAACGGAAAAAAATTACCACAACCACTTTGAATGAGTACAATTGTGTAAGTAGTGTTTTTCAGCAAACTGCTTATTCTCCAATGGATGCAACTTTGATTCCTCTATTAGCTTTTAACTTTCACAGCGATATTCCAAGAGGAAGAAAATACTACTTAAGTTTTGCTCTTACAACAGGGATAAATGGAATGTCTATGTCACTTGTCTGAAACCATGTGTTGAAAGGCACGATTTTTTTTCCTAACGGTTTTACAGAGTAATAGGACAGAATATGATTTGGATTACAGAAGACACATGCTGGGTCAGTTTAAAGTCTGCCAAGTTCTAATTTGCAATTTCTAGAAAATTTAGAACAGAAACATCTGAGTGCCTGCAGAAATCATCATTCTAAATTTAACTTGTGGATTTTGTCTCAGTAAAGCATGAAACTGTCTGGTAGTATTTGTCCACTGAATTTCAGGGACAACCTTTTCTTGTGTTGATTGTTCTGCATTGGTGGTTCTGGCATTGTTTTTCTGGTCCTGCAGTGTATGAGTTCTAAATGCTTTAGAGCAAAATGCTAAGTGGAAAAGTGTTAGCTAGGTTTAATGACTTCTTTTTTGTTTCTCTCAAAACAAGCAAAAAGCCTTTGAAAGAATGTTCTTTCACCTTGGTATTGTTTTCTTTAGTGTATTTCTGCAGTTAACTAATGATGAACTAACTTTTTAAAATGGTTCTTACTGGCCTCTGAATACTCTGTTGCAGTAAGTGTAGGAGTTTCCAAATACCACTGAGAAGGCCCAATACAGAGACTTTTGTTTCCACAATAGAGGATCCATGCAAGGTGAACAGAAGAACTCATAAAACAGCAGAAGCAAGTGCTCTTTCAGTGCACAAAGCAACACATCTATGTACTTTTCTAAAAAAAGGATTTTTGTCATTAACACAAAAGTTTGTTTTAAAGTTGAATTTTGTTTGAACTGTGGAATAAGCTAGATTGATGGCATTATAATCTGACATTCTTTTACCACTAAAAGTATAGTTTTAGACACTGAAAACCAAGCAGGTTTTTTTGTGCTGACAAGAGCAGAGTTCAATGTTCATGTTCCTTTGGTTCTTGTTCTCCTTGCTGTGGTATCCTGTAATAATGATGGTGTTGTGACATGGACACAGATTTACATAGGTGGCTAAGCAGGCAATAAAAACATTGAGACTCTAATCTAGCTTCCTCATAACTTCTCACTGAGGGTTGAAAGGTTTTATATCCTATTGCCAAGCTCTGGAGAATACCATCAATTTATATAGTAGCTG
Organism: Burhinus oedicnemus; assembly: GCA_008921705.1. NCBI lineage: Eukaryota > Metazoa > Chordata > Aves > Charadriiformes > Burhinidae > Burhinus > Burhinus oedicnemus. Next base: position 310,032 of record VFFE01006735.1, on the reverse strand, counting down.
GTTTCTAATTCTGGTTTTGATCCTGTCCTCTGCATCTTGAACTGAGCAGTCTCCTACCCTGACATGTTGTGGCTTTCCAAGAGCACCTTCTTTTGAAAAATAAAATAAATCCCATCAGTTTTCCTGTTTTCAGTTTCCTGTTATCAGGGAAACTAAAGTGGCTAGACACAAAACGAAGTTAATGGCCCAAAATAAACTAACTTGGATTGTTTTTCTCTAGTTTTTCCCCTGATAGTAATTTCAAGTGTTACTTTTAGCAACTATAGTGTATGAAGTGAGCTTTGGGGAGAAAGTGAGAGTTTTGTTGTTGTAAATCGATCTCCCTGCAAAGCTGAGAGCACTTTGAATGCTGCTATTGATTGCACAGTCTGTTTGCTTCCCTCAGAGAAAAATGGGTACGCACCCTCTTACACTGGAGTTGCAACAGCTTGCTATCATGCACTTCTGTTTCCTAACCTGGATGTCGTGTTATTAACCTCCACAAACTCACTGAAAAGCGGGTTCCTGTGGCTTGTGGCAAGCATGTTGCCTCCAAGACACTGATGTTGATCATAGCCTTACATTTTGCTGTTGAGAAGTGTGTTGCTTCATGTTGTCAGGGAGAACAAGGGATGATGTTGATTACTTGATCTGAAGAAAACTGTAGTGAATGGCAAAGACTGAGGTAGCCTTCTATTAACAAATGAAGACCTGAAAGTGCCTGATGCTGTTGTGAGTAAAGTGGCACATGAGAGATGACCTCATTATCTGTGAAGAGAGATTAAACTAATTCATAGCCCAATATGAAATTTAAAGAAAAGAGACCAAACCACCGAAGTTGTTTTCATGTTCTTAAAAATGACATCCAGGTGGGATTGGCTGGTTTATACCTGTATGTTCTGTTTACCCCCAGATTTTATTTGAAATGCAAAAGATTGAATGTAACTTTTCAAGATCAGTTATTTACACAGTTGCGTTCTCTAAAGACATTGGAGAATATAGTGCTACAGACACCTAAACAAAATTTTGCTAACTTTTTTTATTTCAATATCCTATTAAAAATAAGCTAACAAAAAAGGCTGTGGAATTTATTACTCATCTCGGGAAGAGAATTCCTAAGGATGAGACTGACGGATATATCTTACACTGAGAAATTAATTTTGCAACCTAGGTTGTGGTCTTCAAACTGAGATTGCCACCACTGATGGTGCCTGCTAAAGTTGTCTTTTTTCCTTTTACATAGCTGTGTTATGCTAACTGGAGAGAAGAATAATAGATGAGTTTTGCAACTGAGGTTGGCAGATCTAACAGCACATGCATGCAGCGTAGATCTGCTGAGGCAAAAAGATGCTGGATTAAGCCAATTTGAAATATTTTTAGACTCGTATGGTTTTCCAGGGAAATAGGATTTTATTTTTTTTTAATACTAGGTTTGTAAGTCTCTAAATATGTTTGTGGCTCTCTTTTTCTTCCTCGTAGCCAAGCTAGGGCTTTCTACCACAAAATCACGTTCAAGACAAATAGTGGACTTAAGTCACTAATGTCAGACCAACAGTTCTTTCTCTGCCATCTAACATGTTGGTGTGGTGTTGTTTTTTACTTTCATTATGGATATCGTTGCTAGCTTTCATGCCTAAATAAATTAATTCAAATCTTTTGGTAGAGTTATTGTGCCTTTGAAGTAAATAATTGTATTCTGAGGCTGTAAATCGATGGCAGCCAGAGTATCCTTCCCTAGAGAGATATCCCTGTTGCTTCTGTTGTAGGGGTTCTTGCACTATATTCTGAATCAAATTGGGTAGCTTCTGCCTGGCAGATAGTATTTCTTCCATTTTTCTTGCTCTGAATGCTTCCATTACTAACACTGATTCATTGGCTTTGAATTCTGGTTTTTTTGCAACGTGTGCTTTTCAGCAACAATTCTACTGAAAATCCCCCTTTCCCCTCTTTTTTGTGTGAATGACTTAAAATCAATTTCAAGTCAGTCATGTGGAAGAAATTCATTAATTAAACTGCAGGTTCTGTTTTGTTGTAGCTGAGGGTGCTGTACCTGCTGAGGGCTGCAGTGAGCCCTTGCAGGTGGGATTGAAGACATGAGTGGTGCAGCAGCCAACTGGCAGGATTCTGTTCCTCTGGGCTGGTGAGACCGTATGGGTCACATCTTGCAGCACTGTGAAGGAAGAGTGCTTCAAAAGAGGAGGCTTACGTTTCTGAAACAGCCTAGGATCATAATTACGAACATTGTTTCAGATGCTTCTGTGGTATTACATGTTGTGACACTGAGCTTCAGACTTCCCTGGAAATAATAATCTAAGACACAGGAGAATAAGAGAAAAACAAACTGAAAATAGCAGGGTTGGATGGATGAGAGATGGCAAGAAAAAAAACCCTTAAAGAAGCTTTCCGTAACCTAGAACCTTTGACAAGATGTTCTTTGACAAAATAGCCATTTAGGAAGTAAAAAATTAACCTGAACTTGTTTAGTAGTCGTAGTGGAACTAAAACACAGTAAAAGTCTGATGGAGGATGTGTATTGGCTGAAAGCACAAGAGCTCTTTGCACAATACTTGCAGAATCTAGTGGTCATCTCTTCCAAATCCTTTTAAATCTTCCTGCTTTAAATTAAAAAAAAAAAAGTCACTGAAGCAGCAAGACTGACATACTAGAAAATGCATTTAAGTGGAGAGGTGGAGAGTCATGAATGTTTAAACTGGCTGAAAGGCAGATGTGCACAGTAGCTAGTGTGGATTTGCAATATTGAAAAAGCCAGCTGCTTTACATATTGACATCAAGGAAGAAATTCTAGGGGAGAAACTGTTGCTTAAATTTCACCATTAAGGGTTACTGAAATTTTAGTCAGAAGGACAGCATTTATTCTTAAAAACTTCCTAATACTTTGAAATGGAAGCTTTACGTAAACATTAGAAAAATGTGAATCTCAAATACAGTATTTACATTGTATTACTTGTAAGAAAGAATTACTAAATTTGGTGTTTGTTTTTTTTTTTACAACACGGAGGTTTAGGATCCCTGTTGCTTTTCTCTTTCATCTTGGTAATTACTGAGATATGTATTAGCTTGAGGTGCAGAACAGAGAACTGTTAGTAGAGCAAACGTGTTTTGCTGTTGCCTCATGGAATTGATGAAAAGTGCAATCCACCAATACAAGCAGATCTAGTTTTATTGTAGGACAGTTTGTTCTCCAGTGTCTCTCTCTCTCTATTTATCTATTTTATTTTATCTATTACCGACATAGGGGGGGAATGCCATGATTTCCAGCCTTCTCCATGTATATGCCTTTGGCTTCACAGTTCTGTAGAAGACACTTTCTTCTTGGTGGAAGGGTGACATCTTGGTGGCCTTTTCTCCATCCTGGTTGTGTGTGCCAAATGTCGGTAGGCTGCAGCTTAGGTCAACCTGCAATCTATGGGATATGAATCATAGCAGGAAAGAAACTGGGGCACTGCAGCTATTTCAGTTAAGCTGAAGGGTGCTAGGGAAGGAATGTCCCTGTTCTTAATCTCTTAAACATTGTGGCTGCTTTCCACTATGGTTCTGGAGCAAAGAAAGCCTTGCAGGTAAGGAAGTGGACACAAATGATGCAGATATGGAAAGTATCAAGGAGTTTGAAAGTCTATAAAGCTTTAGGGTTGGGATGCAAGTGCAGGACAAGGCTTGGGTAGTGAGAAGCCCAGCATGGCACAAACTACACTGTGTGGTTGAGGAGGTAGAACTGTGATTCTCTTTTGGAGAATGTGATGTAATTTCAGGCATAGATCCAGAATTCTGCTTAAATCGGCTCTGTCTCTGGAAAAATGACATTGCAGATGGTGAGTGACATTTCAGTGTAATGTAATCCTTTTTATTAATTTAGTTAATTCTTCAACTGTAATTGAATGTAGTCTGTGTTATGAATTTCAGATGATTTTGAATGTGGATGTCGAATTACAAGTGCTTCACAAACGGGTGTGCGCTGCAAAGTAGCATCAGGTTTCCATTGTCCAGTTTAGCCAGAAGAGCAGGAGTGCCAACATTAGGATGTTGGATGTCAGAAATCACTTTAACATTTCACAGACATTGAGAATCCAGTGGTGCTTTCTGCTTTGTCTCAAATGAATACTGTGCTATAAATTATTTTTGTACTAGCTAATCTGTGAAATTTTTTTTATTATTTTTTATTTTATTTTATTTTTTAAGATCTTTGCCAAGAAGTGCTCCCTTTAAGATGTTTTGGTTTCTGTAGGGCTGAGTTTTACAGATAATCCTGTTCTGGATGTTTTTGACTGGTTGAGCAGGAAATATATTAAACTATTAATGTTCATGTGTCATTTTCTTATTTATGTGTCAACAGCTAGTTTTTAATTCTTTTTTGCACTTGGTCTGTCTCTATTCGATCTTGCATCTTGATACCCATACCAAGAGATGAAGGCATTTTCAAAATTATTTCATTAGAGGCCCTTTGTAGCACTAGGTGGGACTGGTGTGCAGGGTATTGTGCAGGTGCCAGGGGACATGAGCCCATATAAAAATCTGGGGAGAGATACAGGTAAAAAAATACCTTGAGGACTGCAACTGGTGTGCTGCTCTGAAGACCACTTAGTGACTTTGGTGGTATATTGTCCTCTCCTCAGTAGTGGATTGTAGCTTAAATCCTAAAGAAGAAGGATTTATGTTCCTTCCAAAACTGTTTTTCTTTGTTATACGTGATAATTTGATATCTGCAGTTACTTCTACTAATGTATATTTCTTTCTGAGATTGGATGGTGTGGTTCTATATAAAATACAGCATTTCTTCTTCAGAAGAATGTATATATGCTCACACTGTGCCTCTGTGTTGCTTTTTTTAACCTTCCTGTTAGGCTGGTGGTGATTTCCCCTTAGACCATCTTTTCTTCACCCGCTTCTCAGGAGCTAAAAATATGAGCTATGCTCTGCACATCCTGGTTTCCTTTTACCTTAATACATTAATCTAGATTAACTGATTGTTTGGCTTTAATTCTTCAATTTCTTTAATTCCTTCACCAGTGTGATTTATTTTGGTTGTTTTTTCATTCCTGGCTCTACTACCTGAGGGGAATCCATCTGTTTACCCAGTTTCAGTTGCAAGTCCTTTGTTGGATCTTTGAACAAAGGGTCTCCAAGTTCTCTGTTCATGCCTGTCCTCCTTGGCACAGCTGAATTCTCTCTAGGAGCTCTTTCAGTAGCTTCCTCCACACTGACAAGTGGGCTGCTGCTTTCCTTGCACTGTGAGCATTGTCAGAGCTCTAGACCCTGGAAGACAACTCTGGTTCCTGCATTCTGCTGATTACAGGTGCCATGATTCCGGACCCGTTCATCAAGTATCTGCCTACCCTGTCTTTGGCACTTGTTAGAGCTGGTGTTGGGGCTACCTGGCAAAGGCTACTCCTAAGAGATTTCTGAGTACAGGAGCCTTTTCTCGAAATATTGTGAGACCTGAACAAGCAGGAGTAATACTAGGCTCAAGTATTTGTTGTATGAAGTGTCAGAATTTGCCAGAGGAAGTACCTTTCCAGCTTTTAACTGTAATGTTGCTTTGTAATTATTTATTTGGCTGGAAAATTCCAGGCTTGTAAAGGCTAACCCAGATGCGACTTTGCCAGGAATTGCATTACTTGGAAAATAATAAAACTACTATGAATATACAGTCTCCAGGTGAAATTGAATGCTGAGCATATTGTTTGAAGCAGTCTGAGTCTTATTAAATATGTATCCCAGTGTTACAATTGCACTTCTTTACAGAATGCTTACGTGGTTGTGAGTGGCAAGGATTTCTCTTCATACAGTGGTGAAGAATGAAGAAACCAGTTCTGTACAGTGTATAGGGAGTTTGGATTTAAAATAGTAAATATCTGCACAAGTAGAAGGTCAGTCATACTTTGCGGATTTCTCTTCCCCTTGCTCCTCACTGAATCCTCACAAATTTTATTTCTTATCTGTTCCCTTGGTTTGTTGATACTTTTAACATGAGGGAAAACTATTTTGATAGTTCTCTGTCAGTTATTTTGACATTAATCAACATTGCAGATCTTGTTTTGTTTGGTGTCTGGGTACATCATAAAAAGAGTTGCTGAAAGAGTTCAATTATAATATCAGCATCTCTGCCAAATGTATTGAGCTGTTCTGAAAAGCGGCTTGTCTTTCTGACCCAGATACACAGTTTCCAACTGTGGGAGATGCTGCCAGAAAGACTCTTGGCAGAAGGCCAGCAGTAAAATTATACTGCAGAAAAACACAACATATTTTCAGCAGCACTTTGTACAGTATGACGAAAAATTACCTGTCTCCTGAATGCAAAGCAGAAGGCAAAATAAACTTGCAATTTAAAGTTGCAAGCCTCTTATTCTGACTTTTAAAAGTAACAAAAAGAGGATATAAATCGCACTTACCCATTCTGTATAAATTCTAGTTCTTTTCTATTACTGATAGACCTCAGGCTGTGTTAGATACTCACTGTTTTGTTATTAGCAACCTTAGTTGTCCTTGCTGCTCTGTTAACATAAACTTTGAGTGTTCTTAGGGTGCTGTACACTGTGAACTGTATTTCTCATGGGCAGATACTGGGGTAAGTGTAGATTAGGAGAGTGGAGGGTGTTTTTAATGCTTCAGCTAAATATTGTGGGCGTGTGCCTCCTTGATGTAGTATTTAAAACCAATTTTCATAATATTCTACTTGGCCTGGCCAGATGCCTAAACAGCAGCTTGTTGAAGCGAGGGTTTGGAGGACTGGAGTCCAGTGACCCTGGTTTGCTCTTTTCTATTGCACCAGCAACACCTCCGTGGACGGTACCACTCTGTGCTGTGAGGGGATACTGGGATGCCAAATGCAGTTCATATTGTCTCCTTTCTAGAAGCTTATAGCTCCCTGATTCTGATGTTACATTTCAGTCTCCATGGTGTGCAAGTGCCTGTTTCTCCTGCACTTTTCTGTTCACCAGCACTCAAAGGTAGCTAAGCATATTCATTACTTCTGGCTGTTTAAATGTCTGTCTCTTGGGAACACAACTGCCAGATGCAGGAATATATCCTACTACAAAGGCCTCATCTGAAATTCTTTTCCTTGTTTGTCTTGTGCCAAAGCATAAACTTCCGCTGTGAAGGATGGGATGTTTAATGGAAACATTGTTAGACTGTCAGGGTGTTTTAATAACATTTCTAATGTGTCAAACCCACAGTGACTTTAAACCACATGCAGGCGCTACTCGGCTCTTCTGTGACCTGGTTTGGAGACAGCAAGTATTTACTTGTTTTACACTTTAGGGCCACATGATGCAGAGGTAAAGTGACTTTCTCAAGGTCACCAAGGTCGTTGGTAGTGCTAGCAGTTTTTCCTAGAAATTTTCTTGCAAGTGTAGGTGGCAGCCCCTGGGTAAGACAACTGTGCATTTTAATGTTGTGCTTTTTAGTCTGGGCATCAGCTGTTACTTCCCTGAGGATGCAGGGACAAATATCCTGATACAGCCTGGTAGTAAAATGAGACTGTTAGATTTATGGAATTGCTGCTCACTTCACATAATGCTTTCTGATGTGTTTGGTGCTGAGCTATGTTCTGCTGCCTTAGTCCATATGGTTGGAGCAGATTTGATTTTTAGTTTTCCTTAATTTAATTCTGCATGCTGTCAAATGTACTTTGTTCTGTATATTGTGTCTGCACTTTTATAGTAAACTACCTCCTGTTTAGTGCTTTTGTTGAAAATTTTCTCTCAAAGTCTGAACTATATTAGGTTTTCATTCCTGTGCGCATTTCTGTGAAATATTCTTAGGATGTTAATGACTTGAAAGACATATAGCAGCTACAACTCAACTTTCAGGATTTTTTTTTTTTCCAGCTTTCTGAGCTTTATAATAAAGATCCCTTCGTAATTCAGCTGCATCTGCCCTGACCTCAGCCATCAATGCTGAGAGAAAGGGCAGGTAGAATCAAACTTGTAAATACCGTCGTCCAGCAGCTTTTACTTGTCACTGAAACTTGAACCTGTCTTGAAAACAAGATGGTTGCTACCTGCTTAAGGCAGACTATTGAGAGGTGTTGGTGTTTTTTGCTTAGTCTGTGCAGTAGAAGATTAACCCTCCCCATAGCTGAGAAACATTTATTTTTCGGTCTGTTTCAGATTTTCAAAGAACACTGAAAAGCACTCAGCACATCCGGAATTGCACCCTGAGGTATGTCTGTTTCCAGAGCTTGTGAGGTAGTTTGCAGACTTGCCCTCTAGACTGCAGTCTGCTCAGCAATTTACTGAAGCACGAGAATTTGCGCAGCCAGCTATCTTTGTCCATCTGCTTTCAATACACTGTACAAGCTGATAAGCAACAGCTTGCAGGAGTCTTCGGAGGGAGGCCAGGCTGGAGTGTTGCTCGGAGTCTAGAGACACTGTACTGGGCATATGCTGAAGTCAGCAACACATTCCAGTGCCCTTCTCTCTGCCTGGAATTGCCAAGTTACAGTTACCAGAGAAGATAGCAAACTGAAAATGTGAAATGTAGGAGTCACAGGGAAGAAGAGTATGTGAAGATAGCTGGAATTTAGTTTGAAGAGAGAACTAATTTGAAGTAGATAGATGATCTGGAAACGTGTCTCTTAAAAGTCTCTGTAGCTTGCCATCTGCTGACTCAAAAAGCATATTATTGCAGAAAAGCAAAACAAAAAGACCTCGTAAAGAGTCTGGTTGCTTCTGGAGATGGTGAAAGGCTATTAAGTGTGGAAGAGCTTACGACTAGCTCATAGAATAAATAGTGCCAAAGCAGTAATCTTTCCTTATTTTCCCTCCCAGCTGCCCATGCATGGCTTTCACCATCTCTTAAGAGAAGAATCTGGTCCTGTCAAAGAACATCCCCTTTCTTGTTTGCTTCTGGGAAGCAATTTGGTAGAGTGTTAATATACCTTGGTAGGGTGTATAGCCTTTGTGATAAGAAATGAGGTCCTTCAGGGAAAAGCTTGCTTTTCTCAAGTATTTTTAGTATGACTGCATTTAACTCTCTTGGGGTTTCTTCCTTGGCAATCTTTAGCTGCTGGAGCAGACAGGCCCCTGCACAGTGTTCTTGTCTGGCTGCTTTTTGTTTTACCCAGTTCTACATCCTAAATTCAGTGGTGTGAGACACAAACTATTAGGCACTTGCTGCCAAAGCTACTGGTCCTGTAAACTGCTTCTTCTTAACTAGGAAAATAGTGAAGCAGGATTTGTTGTTGCCTTTCCCCTGGCATGTTCAAGTCTCTCTGGGATGCAACATTTTAATTATTCCCTGTCACACCCCTGAGGTTTAAGCAGCTACTCAGCTTTCAAGTCATCTTGCCTATCCCTCTGCTGTTGCCAAACATGCTTTTAATCTCTAACAATGTCAGGATTCTCTGACAGACAGTATGCAACATATTGCTAGAGAAGGAGGATCGACATATAGGAGAAAAGGAGAACATTTGAGTGTGTGTCAGTCTGCAGAAATTTACTGACTGGGTTTCCAATTGCTTCAAAACGTTGCTGAAAAGCTGATGCAACAATATGTACAATAAAAGGAAAACATGAGTTTTCTGCAAGGACTAGAGTGTCTTGCTATGCAATGTGCTTATGCTTTCCTCTCTCACGTTACCTGCTCTGTTATTCTGCTCTGCTCTTGTCTTGCAGAGTGTTTATTTGCAGTTCCTTCTGCTGCCAGTGCTGGTGTTTGTTTCCTAGTTTAGTACAAGAGGGCTGCTCTTGCAGGATCTTCTAAATGTTGTGTGCTGTGAAAAGCAGTGCAAGGGCAGAAAAGGCGGTGTGGATGATTTCAGCTGAACGTTCTCACAAGTCTTATGTCTTCATTTTGTTATAATGCACTTGTCTTTTTTTTAAATAACAACTTACAGTTATTGCCACCTGAAGTCTTCGCTCTTGTTGTACAGCATCTGGCACATTCAGGATCGAGGGCTGCACTGGGGATTTCAACAGACAATTACTTTTTGATACTTTAATATAGCGTGTTTGATTCCTAATGCACATGGGACATAAAAATAGAGGCTTCTTCAGCTGGTTTCGCACAGAGCCTGTTTGAGATGTTGGATTTCCCATCTTTGTCGTTTCAGAAACTTAGATTGCCAGGTGGCTGACAAACCACACTCAGATAAGCTCTAACTGGCATGGGAATGTCATTACATACGTGTGGGCACGTTACAAAAAGTTGCTTTCCACAGTGACATCTGCTTGTTGTTCAGGAATAAATGGTTCAGTGACTGCCTCCCCATCTTGAAGCCTGCTTGCTTTAATCAGTGATTTGACTTAACATGCTGCATTGAACACTTATTGGAATTAACATGCCGTTTCTTCTGGTTTCAAGTTGTTTCTCTTTTTGCAGGTGAATTACAGAAAGTGACTCCCAGAGCATCTTGGCTGTATGAACTCTTGAGCTGTCAAGGGACTGAGAGGCTTATGAAGAGGTTCTGTCAGGCAAAACAGTGCTTAGCAAAGACACCAAGGAGGAGGGAAAAGGAGAAAGGGAGGGAGAGAGAGCTGAAACACTAACAAACCATGGTAGGTATTTGTCATCTTTCATGGGGTCACATTAAAAATATTCTCTGCTGACAGTCTTGCATGGGGCTGATGAAAGCAGAGTAAAGGGATTTTCTGACCTTGCACTAAATTAGAGATGGTACTGCATGCTTTGAGCAAAGCAAATGAGGTTTGATATATTGTCAGCCTCTTAAAACCAGAGAGTTGTCTTGTGAGCCTGCATTACATGAATTATTAAATATGAACGAAGGGGATGCTCATAAGATTTTCTAATAAAACTGGCATTAGCAAGCTGTAGCAAACAGCATAGGTGACCTTGAACTCGCAGATTGCATAACCAAATGCTGATATTCCCCTTCCACCTCTTCCTCACAAAAGCAAGTGTTGATTATTAATATTTGTGTGCATGTGTGTGAAAAGCTGATTGACTGTGGTTCTGTGCACGCTTTGTTAATAGCATAGATGAAATGAGTATAGTCAAATATACTCGGTGTATATCATTTAAGTGGAGTCATTCTAATTTGCCTGGTATTGGTTGCAAATTGGGAATGCCTGAGATGTTAAATTTGTGAAGCTGTGCAAGTATGAAGTATTGTGATGGCAAGATTCTGAAGGTGTGTTCACAAAAAGGCAATAAACCTACCCAGTTCCTGAAAAATATCTGTGGAGAGCAGTTTAAGCATATTTGTATATTTTTTAAGTCCTCTAAGGGTTATTACAGAGAGAATGGAAATAAGAATAAATGCAATAAATTTTAAATACAGTTCTCAACATTTGTGTAGTTGATTGCTGCTGATAGGCTGTGCGTTTGTTTGTTTTAAAAAAAAAAAACAACCTACTTTTACCTGTTACAAAGCACAAAGGGAGGAAGAACACTTGACAAAGCAGAGTTATCAATATATTGTATTTTAAAGTGTCCCACTTTGCTGTTATTTTTGACCTAAATTGTAATGAAGAATTGATCTTGTCAGTCCCTCTTCATTAGAAAAGAAAACAAATGTCTTGTAATTTATGAGTTACTAATTTGTTCCTGTTTGACTGTTTTTCCTAATTGGTATTTCATCAGATAAGAGGTGGTGGGGGTGAATTAATAAATCCAGCTTGTCAGTTTTTACTGCTGAACTGCAGCTTCTTTCTGTATCCATGTTGTGGATAAGCCACAAGAGGGACCTCCTGGAAGCATTTTGCAACCTGTGAAAGTACTGGGTATAATACCAGACCCCGACTGATGAGTTTCTTTGACTACCTTAATTGTCCATCTGGGTAGGAGTGCAAAAGTTAGAAATGATGTCACATTGACCTTCAACGGAAGGGACCTAATGAATGCAATGAACGAGGAAATCATGACCAGTTCCTTGACAAGTATTCAACCCAGGTGCCTTTGAGATCCTTCAAAGGCCCTTTTTGTCCCTAAGTGCGTACTGTGACAAATCCATGAAGTAGCGGTGAAAATGAAGCCTACCTAAGGTATTTAATGTGCAGGAGGAACAGAGATTTTTTTGGTTGATGATTCCAAGTTCTGGGAGGCTTTCAGCAGTGATTGCTGTGTCTGTAGAGAGCAAGACTTAGAGCTGCTCTTGCCAGAGGTCTGTGCTGTGATTGCAGCTGGTCTGGGTCACTGTTTAGATCAAATAAGTCTTATCTGGATAGTGTGTGACAGACCATAGCTTCCTAGCACAAGTTACCCAACCACTTAAGTTTACCTTCCTCAACAATATCACTCCGAGTCTCACTGCAAACTCTTCTAATTAGCACTCTAATCTCTTCCTGTTCTTTCAATTTTTAAAGAAATTATTTCAGTCTTTTCTTACCCGTCTGTCTCTATCCTCATCTTCATTCGTACCTTTATAAATCCCTGTGCAGTTTGCTAAGCCTCTCGCGGCAATATGTATTGCCTATGACTTCATCTGCAGCAGTAACAAAACTATAAGGGAATGGCTATGTAATGGTCTTGTTCTAAGGTGTGCGGCCATTGTCTCTAGCATAAATTGAGGAGAGATGGCTGTACTCAGCACCTCCAGAATATGCGGAGCTGTATTTGGAGAGTACAAATGCCTTTTACAAAATAAGAATCTTCTCCAGGTTTTCCTTGTCTGCCCTCCGTTCCACATGCTTTACTCAGTCTGCTCTCACCCTGGAATACTTAGGTTCTGAATCTCCCTACCTTGAAATGAGGTTACCTTTTGGGATAAGGATCCTGGCTTTTCTCTTTGCTCTGAGTTATCCAGCTGCTGAAGGCAACTCCTTAATTCCTGCAAGTATTCCAGGGTAGGGAGCCCCCCTTTCTTTCAGTACTATTGCTCGCAGCTTGTTATCTCCATGAGATGTAGGTCCTTCAGGCAAGATCAGAGCCTAAGTGATTTCTCACTCACTTTGAAAGCTTAATCTAAATAAACAAGCTAGCCAAAGGATGAGGTACGTCAGAGACACTTAGTAGGGAAATGAGTTGCCCAAGATCCTAGATTGTCTGTTGCAAAACTGGGCGTGAAACTCAGGTTTTTTTGGTCCCCAGCTTCAGCACTCTAACCTTATGCTTAGCCAGCCAGACCATGCCCTCTTCTCAGAGAGAACCTTAGAGGGGAGGGCAAGAAGTGAGAAAAACAATGAAAATGAGAGAAAAGAAAATGAGGGGGGGAAGTTATGAAAGGACAAGATGTAGAAACTCCATTTCTAGCCATTGCAAACAGAGTAATGCATACTACAGGTCTCAACCCTATTTTGTATCCACCGTAGCTGTATATGGGAGTACAGAGACTTGTCTAGTCCTTGCCCTAAGTTCTCCCTTTTTCTGATTGGTGACTAGTGTACACCGTGTCACAACTTCCACTTATGATGGATATGCTAGACAAAAGATGAAATCCAGCTTGCTTAATTTTCAGATGTCTGTAGAAGCTAATCTGATATAGTAGTTTAGACTTCTGTAGTCACATGTGGGTGGGGAAATGTACCTCTAAAGCACAATTTATCTCATCCTAAAGTAGACATAAACTGCTCCAGATGTGCCCGCTAGACATGAACTGCGCTCCAGATGTGCCTGTTCCTCCTAGTAGCCAATAAAAGGATTCTAGAAGAGGTCATTTTAGGCATCAAATATCAGGTGCCATAAAATCCACCCAAGGTCTTATATGTTTTACTAACTTAGTGCTGATTTTGCACTGATACTTGGTTTCTTTTATTCTTTTTAAAATATATTTAAATAAAGATAAGAGATCGCTCCTGCATGATTATAAGCAGTAGTCATCATAAAACACTTTCTTACATCTGTCGGCGGATTCCCATTCAGGCAATGTCCTTCTATTGATAATCCAGTAACTTTGTTCTTTTTTCCCCCCCTTGTTTCCTACTTCATAACAGAGATCTATCCGATCTTTTGCTAATGATGACCGCCATGTAATGGTGAAACATTCAACCATTTATCCATCTCCAGAGGAACTTGAAGCTGTCCAGAACATGGTATCAACAGTAGAATGTGCCCTTAAACATGTCTCTGACTGGATGGATGAAAAGAACAAGTCTACAAAATGTGAGGGTGATGTGGAAGCAAAGGAGGAAGCTGCCGAAAGCAATGCCAAGTGAGTGAGTCGAGCCTCATAATGTGTTAGTGTGCTGCTCTGAATGGGTTCCTTTCCTTCTAAATAAGAGTCGTAGTGTTACTTGATTCTGTTGCATACAAACATTCATAGGAGGAAGTGGATATATTTGGACTTTTTGAGGTGGGAGCACATTGGGTGAGTGCAGGGAATAGTAATAAGCCCAATGTGGGCAGTGGCTGCTATTTCATTATTTATTTTACTGTGATGTTGTGAAGTTGCAAACTTTTTGGGAATTATAAGTGAATTTATGTCCCTGTAATGCAGAAATGCAAATCCACAGCCATGTAGCTTAGGGGCTCCTTCAGTTTAAGACAGACAAAACAGATTTTTATAAACTTTTACTGTTTATCCAGCAAACTAACTTATCTAAGGATCCATTACCTTCTATTATTGTTGTGGTTTAACTGCAGTAGGCAGCTCAGCACCACACAGCTGCTTGCTTACCCTGGTGGGATGGGGGGAAGAATCGGAAGGGTGAAAGTGAGAAAACTTGTTGATGGAGATAAAGACAGTTTAATAGGCAGAGCAAAATCTAGATTGTGCAAGCAGAGCAAACCAGGGAATTCATTCACTGCTCCCCATTGGCAGGCAGGTGTTCAGCCATCCCCAGGAAAGCAGGGCTCTGTCATGTGTAGTGGTGACTTGGGAAGAGAGATGCCATAACTTCAAATGTCCACCCATTCCTACTTCTTCCCCCAGCTTTTATTGCTGAGCATGACATGATGTGGCAGGGAATATCCCTTTGGTCAGCGGGGTCAGCTCTCCTGGCTGTGTCCCCTCCCAACTTCTTGTGCACCTGCGGCCTGCTCACTGGTGGGGTGGTGTGAGGAGCAGAAAAGGCTTTGGTGCTGTAAGCACTCCTCAGCAATAACAAAAACATCCCTATGCTAACACTGTTTTCAGCACAAATCCAAAACATAGCTCCATACAAGTTACTGTGAAGAAATTTAAGTCTGTCCCAGCCAAACTCAGTATAATTATGTAGTTCACAATTGACTGAAACATTTGTTTGCTGTATGTCCCAGTGTACTCCCTGACACGGTGCCAAGTTTTGTTGTTCTCGCATAATTCCAGTAGTAGAGGAAGAGGGAGGAACAGTTGGCTTTTTTTTTATTTTTTAAAGTTTCTTAGTGTAAAACTTTTTAACTTGGGCACTGCTAGCTCTTCAGTGCTTTCTGGATAATCTGATTCACGTGTTTTCCAACTTGGGTAAGTCTCTGTCCAGGTTACAGATGAGAAAGTGAAGCACGAGGAGACCAACAGCCAATTTGTCATGACTTGAAAAACCTGACTTCCAGTTCCCTGCTCTTCCTGTGATACAATACTTCTCCTCTGAACTTCTTGGGACTTAACCTGGTTACAGATGGTAGAATAAGCATAACTAGAGATGTAGTCAAAGGACTCTTTCCATTTCTTTTCCGATGATGCATGGAATATTAAGAAAGTCTGCTGCTACATGGGCTTTGCCCAGTAAGTTCTGATATTAAAACTGATGAAGAAAGTGTATTCTTTTTCATATATATTTGTTATGTTTTCTGACACCTCTTATGGCAGTGAAAGGTTTATTGTGAGGCCTTTTTTTTAATTTTTGGTGTCCTGGTAAATAATATATATGTTAAGTTGTTTACATTTTGGGCTGGTGGAAGTATAGCCTACTCTAGCAGTAACAGATGGAAATACTTCTGGAGTAAGATACAATTCAGTGCAGGTAATGGAGGAAGATTTAACTCTGAATCAGGAAGACTGTACCAGTTTTTAAACTGAAAATACTGGTATAGTATGAAAGAGACAGTGATTACCATTGTATTTATCGGTTATTCCTAAACGCATAATGACATATATCTGAAAATTCCAAAGTAAAATATTGCTTCCTTTTTTATCATAATAATGTGGTTCTTAGTTATTTCCAAGTCTCTTGTAAATTTTTAGAGTAGCATTCAGGAGATAAGGTATGAAGCCCTGCTGTACCTCGCTGTCTGGGTGTACTTCACTTTAGAAACAAGAAATGTGCTGCATTAACTGAGGAAATTTGTATGGCTGGGAGGAGCAGAAAGCATTCATGACTTGATCTAGCTTCCCAACAGTATTGTGGATTCTGCAGAAAATTCCTCAAGTCTTAGTATACTGTGGTTTTCCACAGGTTTCCTTCTTAAGATTTAAGCTTGTCTTTGATTATCTGTAGGATAAGGTTGTGGGCTTGGGAGCTACTGAAAGAAACTGCTTGCTCTGCCTGAGGTTTAAATGCAGCACCACCTACTCAGAAGACACTGATCCACATAGGAAGTGTTGAGCAGTGTGAAGACCATTGTATGATAGCCTTGGAAAAGTAAATACACAAATGGTCCCTCATTTTGATGCCTGTGGCTTTCTGTGTTCCCTAATAAATATTTGACAGACACAAGTCTGATCACTGGCATTTTTGTGTAAGGCTGAGCTGTGATATGTTACACTCTCTGGTGTGAAACGTATTCAAAAAGAAATACCACTTAAAACCGTGAATATTTTTACATAAATTAACCTATAAATTGGTTTAAGACAGCATGGTTGTATTGACACCAGAGAATAATTGTAGTAGATTGATAGGCTCCTCCACAGACGGACAATTAAGTTTTGTCATCTTCTCAAGGAAGGTATTTAAGCTCAGTGTTTTGCTGAAGAACAGTCTTTCTT
Organism: Burhinus oedicnemus; assembly: GCA_008921705.1. Taxonomy (NCBI): domain Eukaryota; kingdom Metazoa; phylum Chordata; class Aves; order Charadriiformes; family Burhinidae; genus Burhinus; species Burhinus oedicnemus. Next base: position 293,294 of record VFFE01006735.1, on the reverse strand, counting down.
GATATGCAGTGTGCTGGATGTTTTGTTGGTGACTTCCTAGCATTACTGGTGATGTTCTGATGTGCCTTCTGATGGGGGTGAAATGGGGGCAGGATGGATTCTTGGGGGGGGGGGCATGGGGAGAAAAAAGATTTTAATCCAAGCCTGCAGTAAATGCTTTTGAGACAGTTGGCCAGCCTTGCTTTACATGTGTGCCTGGAGGATTTTTCATGCTTGTGCTCTGTTATAGAGTACAATTTTTGTAAACATCAGTGTATTATTTATACATCCAAAATAATTTGTGTATTTATGCCTTTAGGAAAATTATTTTACTAATCACTTTACAAGCTAAAAGGGGCTTATAACTAGAAGAATATGTATCTTAAAATACCTTTATGCTAGTTACAAACCATATCTGAAGGAGTTCTGTGTGTTCTCACATGTCTGCATCCAGATACTGTTAAAGTAGCACAGTTCTAGGGTGGAAGTTGAGATGTTTACTTTTGCGACAGTTTTTGTTAGTTTGCTGCTGGGTATTCCAAGGATGGTAACTAGTTTTGGACTGCCACTTTGTTTCCTGCGTCATTCCTTCTTTTTTCTGTCTATTGTTTAAGGACCTGTTCCTGCCTTTCTGTTTAAAATACATAAAGACAGTACAATTACTAGATGAAGATACTTCTCAGCGAAGCTTGGTATCTATGTGATGACCTTCAATCACAGTGTGACTGGTTTTTGGGTTTTTTTTGTTTTATATCCAGTCTGTCCCTCTGGATGGTAAGAATGCTGTGAACAGGGATGCTGCCTTTCTGGCTGAGCTGGTTTACCACCCTTACTGATCCCATGCTTTCTGCTTTTGTAACGGTGATGTGCCACTACTGAGATGCATCGTGTGGCAATAGCTGGTGATGAACTGTCAAAGATGTGTTTCTTGAATTTTTCTTGATGTTTTTAAGCAATCTAAACTGGGTTTTGTCGCAGGCTTTCTCTCAGTACTCAAAACTAAAGTGACCTTTTGTTGCTTTGAAAGCTATGTTTACTGTGGCTCTTAAATGTTCCCCTAAACTTTAGCTGGAGAGTAAAAACTAGTAGTCAGGCCTCTATTCCTGTAGGTTGCAGTGGTAAGACTTGTTAAAGGAATTGTGCCTGGAAGACTTCTTGAAATTAGAAGCTTTTCTGAAATGTCAGTTTGTAGTATGGGCTAAAACTTCAGAAGTTGGTTGTATAGTCTTAAAGGTTTGAATGTATGGATCAACTAAAAGAAACATTGAAGAGGTGTGTGGCCATGTTTAAAGTTGGAGTGTCACTAGAAGACAACTTGGACCACTTCTGAAAACAGGTTTTCTGGCAGAGAGCTCTTCTAGATTAATTATTCTGCTTTTCTGGTAGATCTGCAGATAGTGAATTTGGGCTTTTTTGAGCTTTGTAAAGTTTTGTGACTTGAGCTAGGCAACTTCTGCTTTCATGTGATTTGCAAATCAGTGCTTCAATTAATTATTTCATAGGAGCTACTTGCATAAACGGAGTCTATGTTTCTCATTTTCTGATCAGTGATATGCCACTGTAGCACAGTCATCAGTTCCATCTGTTTATCTCCCCACTGTGATAAGATAATACTAGTATTTTGAATGTGTGAGAATACCGTTTTAATTACTCCAAATTGTTTCATTTCCAGGGACCAAGGCGGTCGGACATTGTGTGGTGTTATGAGAATTGGCTTGGTTGCAAAGGGCTTGCTGATAAAAGATGATATGGATCTGGAGCTGGTTCTCATGTGCAAAGAAAAACCCACAAAGACCTTGTTATGTATAGTTAAAGACAATCTCCCAGCTCAAATCCAGGTGAGTTAATTTAGGGTAGTCCTCTAACAATGGCTGATAGCAGTGCAAGGTATATTTGGGTAACAGCTGCAATTTGTTCCAGGAAAAAAGACAAAGACAAGTGATATAGCTTAAAGAAACAGACTTTGAATCTAGGATGACATCTAGGGCGTGTGACAGTTTTAATGTGGTGACATGAAGTAGCTATTCATAAAATTTAACATCTTATTCCTGTTGTTGCCTAATCCCTATTTATGATGTCAGTTTTCCTATGATGGCAGCTAACCTTTCTATTTGGTAACTAACCCAGCTGATTTTTGCTGTCTGCTCCAACCACTAATGTGAGCTAAAATGCAGTCCCAGAAATCTTCCCTGCTTGAGCATGTGAGTTGGTCTGTATTGTTGTCCCCCGACCCCTGCCTGAACCTTAAGTTCTACACTGCAGCTGCTTTGCTTTGCTTGGGCTGTTCCAAGATAAACACCTCTGTACTTCTGAAGTGAGAACAAGTCACTTTAGGTGGTCACTCATTTTAGCTCATGTTAATCATGAGTGCATAATTCTTTTTATTTATGGCTATAAATACGTTGATGATTACGTTGGCATCCAGTAGGCAGCACTTACAGCTAATATTGGTCTCTTTAAAGCAGCTAGGGATAATACCTTTTTGACAGAGTTCTGAGTCTGAAAAATCAGTCCAGCTTCTAGACGGACATACACGGTTACCAAGAAATTGTGCCCTAAAGTATTCCACTGCAAGTGCCTCTCTCCAAATTATGTCCAAACTTGATCTGCTTTTCTCCTGATATGTCTTTCTGCCTTGTGTTTATTTCCACATATACAGTGTGTGTTTTACCATTCTTGACAGCTGTTTGTTCTCACTGTTCACTTGTTCACATAAAGGGCTTATTTTAATGAGATAATGTGCCTGCAGATGTGGCCCTATCCGTAATGGAAAATGCTAAGGATCCGTTGAGTAGTAAAGAGTAAATTTTACTTGTTTGAAAATGATAGGCATGTATCGAGTAGTAAAGAGTAAATGTTACTTATTTCTAGTGAGGCGTCAGATGAGAAGGGTTGAAATTGATAAGAAAAGTTAGCATATGCTTAAAAAAAAAAAAAGGCAGAACAGACGTAATTAAAAGATGTGAAGACTGCAATAAATTGAAGGGACAAGTGGGTAAGATCCTATGGGGGGAACATTGTGAGGGAAGGGATTACAGAAAACATGAGGTAAGAGGAATCTGACTCGTGAATCAAGCTACAACTATCATGGGCCTAAAAGACAATGAGAGGTTATGCAGATGTGTCAGATACAGGAGGGAGAAGGAAGGTGTAGGCCCATTACTGGACAAAAAGAGCAAATGAGGTACAGAGATGTTAACAGCTTTTGCTTTGCTTCTTTGAAGGCTAGTAGGGAGGAGATGCCTAAACATTTTCATCCCAACAATAGAGGAGCTGGAGGAGTGCAGATTGCAACAGGGAAAGAAGTTAGAATATACGTTAGATGTGTTCCAGTGGTATGGTTTTGCTGAAACAAACTTGCAAAGACAAGGAATAGCTTTACGACTCAGAACTATCTGTGGCTATCTTTGCACTTTTGGAGGCTGAGAGGTCCCAAAGGACTACTGAAAGACCTGCAGATACAGATCACTTGAGATAACTGATATAATGCATGTTAATGGAACAAGGCAGTTGTAGTATTATCTACAAAAGAAATCTAAGCAAGAAATACAAAGTTTATTGAAAGCAATTTAAAAAACACTCTGTTTATCGGTGTGCTGTCAAGAGAGGAAGGTCAGGTTTTCCAGGCATTGTCAGGGATCTCTCCTAGGGCTGGTATTAATGACTGAAGTGGGTGACAGTGTTGTCTTGCATCCAGTTTCAAGTGTTGTGTGGAAAGGGAGTGAGAGAGATGGACGGACAAGATGGGAGAAAATCAGATGAGTGAGAATGAACACCTAGAAAGCCACATACTGAAAATTATCTAGTTTGGAAAAAGTCAAGACTTGAATGCAGGTCTAAGTTTTAAGACATTAATGGCCCTTTATAAAGGGACAGTGATTAAGTATCTCATATGGCTACCAAAGGTAAGATGAGAAGTAATTAGAACTGTAGCAAGGGGGATTTTTGTTGCAAAATAAGTCACCTAAATTATATTTGCAGCTAAGAATCAGAATAGACTATTTGAGAGGTGGTGAAATTTCTGTTGCTAGGGCATCTGAAAAATATCTTAGGATTGGCAAGAGATGGCTGAGGTATATTTGGTCAAATTCCATGGCAGGTACATGGACTAGGTGAGCTGGTGCGGCTCCTGCACTGGAACCTGTCATCCATTTGCACCAGCAGTTTTGGCTGTGTTGATCATATGAGAGCTTTGACACTTAGAGGCAGCATTACCAGCAGAGTGTGTGCTTATTAAGAACAAAAGTTGCTAGTGGTATTTTGCAGACTAGCAGCTACGACAGTCAGCTTCTGCCTTTACTTAAAAAAAAAAAAAAAAAAATTTTTAAAAAAAGTAATAATATAGTGGAACTACTTAGTATTCTCATTAAACTTGCTGCAGACCTTTTTTCCTAAGCATGTTACTGCTTTTTCTGTTTGTTTTTAATGAGGGAGGCAAGGCCTTATTTGTTATTGCAATGTCTTGTAGGCTTCTCATTAGTTGAGGCCTATGCACATACAGAGATTCTGCAGTTTTCCAGTTGATTGGGAGATTCTTGAAATCTTTCTTGGTGACTTTCAGAAACTTACAGAAGAGAAGTATCTCGTGGAGGAGCATGTAAATGAGGCAGCTATTATTATTCGTAACACAAAGGAGCCCAAGCTAACTTTGAAGGTGATACTTACATCCCCTCTCATTCGAGATGAAGCAGAGAAGAAGGAAGGAGGTACACAGAGCGTTTTAACTTGTTTTTAAGACTTATCTACCTACATGTCCTGACTGTGCAGCACAGGGTTAATTGAGAAGTAGGTTTTTAATTGTGCATCATGTATTAAATAGATTGGCTATTGCCACAACAGGTTATGTTATTTGTACCTTAAAAAGACAACAGTCGCTTAATTTTCGTGTAAATATGCATAGTTTTCATTTGCAAGCAATACTGCTACAATGTTAACTTTGACATACAACTAGATCTTGGTTCGTTCTTTCAGACTTGCTAGTTAATTCTAGAGCACCCCAGTGCTGCACAGTCTCATTTTCAAATTAAGTCAGTCAAGTGGGATTGGTTCATATCATCGTGGAAAACTCAAAATTCTTTCTCTTTTTCACATGAAACCTCTCCTGCAAAGCTCGCAAGTATTTTGTCCTGGCCCTCAATTTTTATTAATTCATGATACATATGTGTATGTTTCTAGCTTTAAGAATTTCCTAACTGGGACACAATTGAAGTTACAGTGCTATAATACGGCACTTTTGCTTCTGAATTGAACATTGTACCTCATGTCCTTAGAGCAAAATAGACAGAGAAAACTGTAACTTAGTTTCTTTCTGTTCCTTCTCCCTAACTGCGTGACATCCAATATAGTTGAATGCCCCTTGTTAGAGGAACGTTGACTGTAGTATCAATGAGGTTGGAAACAAACCAAGAGAAATAGAGAAGAGCTAATACAGCCATACTTTGTTTTATTTTTAAAATCTTGTCAGTAATTTCTGCTTCCGCTTCCCAAACCTATCCTTAGAAACTTTGCCACTGGATGATGTCAGACCTTTGACCAACTGGCCACTCTCTGTCATGACAACTGAGGCAGCCGGGCCCGTGTGGGCTAGGGAACTCCCTGTTGCTCTCTTCCCATTTCTAGACTTGCCACAAGTCCTTTGCTTCCTCCCTTCTCCCACATGAAATACCGACACAGTGAGAAATGTTGGTCAGTTTCTCTTCATTTTTGTTTGAGGCAATGGCAGGAAGGATCCCTTTTCAAATGAAATCTTAAACTTTGGCAGCAGTTGGATGCAGAAGAATCTTACAAAACAGATGAATGGCAAAGATTCCCTAATTGCAATGTCTGTTTATTCTCAAATTAGTAACCATGCTCTTTTGCAATACCATTAAAAATAAACTGCATATTACTTCAGTTGTTCTTCAACATCCCAAAAGATGCTGAGATCAGCCCTGTAGTTGTTGCAGCTGATCCACGTTTGTGAGAGAGCACAAAGCGCAGAACAAATTTTAATGGTAAAGGATTTGTAAGATTCTCACAAGGGGATACAGTTTTGCGCAAAGGCTTCCATCCAAGTGTTTTCTTGCAAAAAGTGATGCCGTTGCGGCAGTAAACTCTAGGGACTCCTAAATTAATCTCAAACTGAATGAGGATTTTGATTTTTATGCTTTCTTATATTTAAAATGTAGGTGTTCTATTTTGTTTTCAGTATCTTAAAATATTTTTCAAAATTCTGTACTAATTTTTTTAAAACTTAAAAATAGTTTTACTACCTCTCTTAAGAGTGGTGTTACACTATCATTTCTGTACAGCTGATGAGGATAGTTAAATAGGGTAATGGATCTTGTTTTAAAGCCCAGGTTCTTTGACACTGATTTATCACAGGTGAACAGAGACATTTATCATATTCCTTTTCAAAGGTATGTGAAACACTATGCAGATGTCACTAAGTAAATTTAAAGGGAAGGAATGTTTTTTCCCATAATATTTCCAACCATATTTAGGTCACTTTCACTTAGATTTGTACCAAAAAAGTTTCATATCTAATATCAAGGGAAAATACTCAGAGAAACTAACTGATGAAAACACCTTGCTCTCCAAAGAAAGTACTGCCATATTTTTTCAATACCCCTGAATAACGCCAACCAAATATAAATACACTTTCTGTGCAGTTTTAAAAACGGTTTTGAGTTTATTCCATACATCCTTTTGAATGAAGGAGCTCAAAACGCTCATCAACTTGCCTTTCATCTCGCTGTAAGACCAGCAGCCACTGGGTGCCGGGCACTGCTGCAGGTTTGCCCTGGAGCTGCTCCCAGGGCAGCGGCTGCACGAAACTGACCAAGGTTTCGGGTTCGGTGTGATCGGCACTAATCTGTCCCCTAACCCAACCCGCAAGGTTAGGTGCAATGGGCCTCGTTACCAGCGCTCCCATTTGTTCTGTAGGAATGCTGTGTGTGCCTTCATGCCCTGATGTCAGAATGTATTGAAAAACATTCCTGGATTTCTCTTCAGTCCCCACCTCTTTGGAAAAGTGTTCATGTTTAAGATGTGGTGTTTGTCCTATTTGTTTTTGCTGCTTGTTAGCAAAAATAAATAGTGGACCAGTGTGTGTGTGCATTTTGGTGTTTCTCACAAATGGCTATCCATAAAGCTCTGCTTTCTCATGTCAACTTGAGAAGTCAAGCATCTAAAATTCCTGCATTTTGCATCAGTTTAAAATTTAAACTTCTTAAGCAACTGAATTTTTTAGTCATGGCATCAAATGTAAATTGGGCTTTCCAGACCAGAACCTTGTAGCTTGCAAATCAGTTGTTGTTACTAAGTGTATAGTAACAACAAGCTTATGTAGTAATAAACAAGTTCATTTACCAAAGTGGGGCTGAAATCAACCTTGCTCCTTGAGAACTACTGCATAAATGGTCTGCCTCTGCTGCTGCCTTCGCTGGGCAGACGCAGCCAGTGATGCTCCAAAGGTGCCAAGTGCCATTGAAGTGGCAACAAGCTGCAGACTTACCTTGCCTCTGTGGAGAAGACAATGCTCCTCATATGGCTGGCTGCGAACAAATGCAGTTGGCAGCTCCTGTGTGAAGAGAACACATACAGCAAGCAGGGAGAGAATACTGAAGGATTGGTTCTGTGTTACATAGTGTGAGCTAATGTCAGGGCTTTATTATTAACTGTTTATTAAACTCCCTGTATCATTGCCCTTCTTAAAACCACAAGAAAAGAAGTAAAGCTTTGCAATCACATTTGAAAATTTTGATTGGGTCTCACTTTCCTGACTGGCAGAGCATGAAGAAACATGCCATTCTCCCAAGGGTGTTGAAAGGGAGCCTGCTGCAAGCCACTCGCCCTCTTCACTGCCTGTTCTCTTCATCTTTCTGTTTAATAGAATCTTGCACTCAAAAGTTGGCTGACTGCAACATCTGCGAACGGTGCTCAGGACACTACTACTGATTTGTAACTGGCAAAATTATCTGAGTTATCTGTAATTTAGACCTTTGGAAATAGCCTTAATCCTGTAGGAAAAAGTAAGAGTCTAACTTGTTGAAAACAAAGTGTATAACACTTCGAATAGAAAAGAATAGAAAAGCCTTTTCATTCATGTGAATGACAGATGACAAGTATTCTGTTTATGTTGTAGTTTAAAGGAAAAATTAATTTACTTTGTCAATGGCTGCAACACACTTTAGCAGAGCCTTGTACAGTAAGTAAAAATCCCTAGGCATTTAAAGATCCAGTTCATTGCAAGAAATTAATGATTTTGCAGTCAGTCACCTTTGCCATTTCTAACGTTTTAAAATAAGATTCTGATCATCCATTGACAGTAGTTGTTTTATACAATACATGAGCTTTAAGCAGATGTTTATATTGTCCACAATAAAGTTTTCTTACAGAACTACATAGATGTACATTTTTGTGCCACAAAATGTTACTCCTGCAAATAACAAAACTGCAAAGGAAATTTAGAAGCAAATCTTGTGTTCCAAAGTGACTTTTTGTGCTCATAGAAATCCGGTGCCATGAGACTTTGCAGCTTTTATTTGGAAATCAGGCAAGAGCAGTGATTAATCCCAATAATGTAATACTGTTGATGAGGGCAATAAGAAACAATGCAAATATCTGCTGCGAAGTTCATTGGGGTTAGAAAATAAGCTTATAGCACTTCAGTCTTCTGCTGACAGTAGAGCCAGCAGGTGCAAACTGCAACTATGAACTGTCTGACAAGATACCTGGTTCTGTTCAGTTTTACACTTTTTTTTTTTTTTGGCTTTGGGCTCTTTTATCCACCATAACATAATGTGCTTTTACCAGAGTAACCTTCCCATTGAATGGAGTAGGAAGTGAAGCAACTTTAACATTAAAGATAAAATTGCACATGCAACCCATACTATCTAAAGTAACCTATGAAAATGTACTTTGAGATGTTACTAATAAATGGTACTACAAACTGATGGTACTTTTTTCTCTGAACTTATCCTCATATTTTACACGTGTTGCTGGATTTTGCTTATAGAATCATAGAATGGTTTAGGTTGGAAGGGACCTTAAAGACCATCTAGTTCCAACCCCCCTGCCATGGGCAAGGACACCTCCAACTAGATAGACCAGGTTGCTCAAAGCCTCATCCAACCTGGCCTTGAACACCTCTAGGGATGGGGCCTCCACAGCTTCCCTGGGCAGCCTGTCCCAGTGCCTTACTACCCTCATAGTGAAAAATTTCTTCCTGAGATCTATTCTAAACCTCCCCTCTTCCAGTTTGAAGCCATTCCCCCTCATCCTATCACTACATGCCCTTGTCAAAAGTTCCTCTCCAGCTTGCTTGTAGGCCCCTTTCAGATACTGAAAGGCTGCTATAAGGTCTCCCTGGAGCCTTCTCTTCTCCAGGCTGAACAACTCTCTCAGCCTGTCCTCAAAGCAGAGGTGCTCTAATCCTCTGATCATCTTCATGGCCCTCCTCTGGACCTGCTCCAACAGGTCCATGTTGGGGGCTCCAGAGCTGGACACAGTATTCCAGGTGGGGTCTCATGAGAGATGAGTAGAGGGGCAGAATCACCTCCCTTGACCTGCTGGCCACGCTGCTAGGGATGCAGCCCAGGATACGGTTGGCCTTCTGGGTTGCAAGCACGCATTGCTGGCTCATGCTTGTGTTGAGCTTCTTATCCACCAACACCCCCAAGTCCCTCTCCTCAGGGCTGTTCTCAATGTGTTCTCTGCCCAGCCTGTATTTGTGCTTGGGATTGCCCTGACCTATGTACAGGACCTTGCCTTATTGAACTTCATGAGGTTGGCGTGGGCCCACCTCTCAAGCCTGTCCACGTCCCTCTGGATGGCATCCCTTCCCTCCAGCATGTCAGCTGCTCCACACAGCTTGGTGTCATCAGCAAGCTTGCTGAGGGTGCACTCAGTCCCTACATCCACGTCACCAACAAAGATCTTAAATAGTACTGGTCCCAGTACCGACTCCTGAGGAACACCACTCGTCTCTGCTCACCACTTGGACAGCAACTCTTTGAGTGCAACCATGTAGCCAGTTCCTTATCCACCAAGTGGTCCATCCATCAAATCCATATCTAGCATAGTCTTCAATTTGGAACGGATATTGTTTTTCATTCAGACTGGCATAGGTCTCAAGACCTGGAGAACTGACTGTTATGGATAATGAAAAGACTATTTCCAAATTATTTATTTTGAAATAAAGAGTAATTGTGTATTCATAGGAAAATAACATAGTCAAGGTTTTAATTGAGCCATGGATTCATTTACTTCTTCCAATATGCTCTTCTCATGTCAGCTAAAAACTAAAATCTTTTTAACCTGATTTCACAGGTATGCAAAGTCTGTCGTTTGTGCAGAGTCCAGACAATCTGGATGCTAATAAATCCTTAGGATAACAGAAAAAAAAAGAAATTATTTAGGGAAGAAAGGACTGATGCATATTGTCCCTCAATACAGAATCAGATGTGACTGCTAAAAGCAGTTTGTTTGCATGCTGGATAAAAAAAGAGAAGGGGGGGTGGGGTGGAGAAAAAAGAAAAAAGTGTAAACCTGCACAGGAGATACCAGTGTCTTGTCTCTCAAATCCTTCTTTGAATTTCCTCTATTGATTTCAGTTGCTACTGGGAAGAGAAGATTTTTACTCGAGGGGAGTACCTCCCTAATACGTTAATAATCTGGAATTTACCAAATTTACTCACTTCTTTCATATGTTCTGGTTGTATGAAAGACTAATCAAACTGTAAAATTTCTTCCTAACATTTCTTGTATATTTCTTTCATTGAATTATATTGGCTAGTACTGTTCATGCAATAATATTTCAAATATATTCAATTTTCTTCTTTACAATTTTTTTTATATCCCCCCAAGAATCAAAAGAAACTTCTCTCTTTGAAATTCTATGCCATTTTTGTGGAATAAAAGTCACAAAGAAGAGAAAGAAGAGGAAAAAAAAGCCCAATCCAACCCAAACAAGACAAAACAAAACAAACAAACAAAAAGTGCTATATAGCTATTTTCTGCCCTGAAATGTGTTCTACATTTTTAATAAGATCCCAGATCGTCTGTAGCAGTGGCCATCTTTATTACTGCTATTATTTTACAAGGATTGAATGCCTTTGCTTCTGTTGCACACGTGCACATTTACTACCTTTAATGGCTTGTTTAAATTAAATAACATGGTGCACTTAAATTCTGGGAGTCTTATTATCTCATTGAGATGCTGCCGCTCTTTTTGTATTGTGACAGAAACCCCTTGGTCAAATTGTATCTGTCTCTTTTTATCCCATTTTTACCAGTAGATAATGTTGCGATGAAAGATCCTCCGGACTTATTGGACAGGCAGAAATGCCTGGAGGCCTTGGCGTCTCTGCGGCACGCCAAATGGTTTCAGGTTGGCTATTTGTTCTTACCTTGTTGTTATTGTAGCCTTACGAGGTTTAATTTGAGACAGTTTTAATTTTAATGCCTCTTTAATTTCTGGCTAGCCCCTAATAGAGCAAAGGTCTAGAATTCGAATTCCGTGCTGTACTGTACAAGGGCAAACGTGACAGGTAGACAGCCAACTGGTCTAGAGTTGTCATGAGGCTACAAAAGCAATCTTGACATTCTGCTTCCTTTTTTATATGTCTCTCTAAATTGAAGTATTTTACTTTTATATAACTTTTTATTTTGCATGAAGCTGATTATGTATTAAATAATAGTAATTTAAAAAAATCTATCCTAGGACTCTGTGCATTTAAAAAGAAAAACAAAATTGAAGGCCAGGTTTTTGCAGGTGTATTGGAATCATTTTGTTTGTTTTAGGCCAGGGCAAATGGACTAAAATCATGTGTAATTGTCCTTCGTATTCTGCGGGATTTGTGCAACAGAGTCCCCACATGGGCACCACTGAAAGGATGGGTAAGTACAGAAAGAGCTGAAGGCCACAGGGTCAGGTTTCAGATCTCCTGAGACCTGTAGCAGCATCTGGATTGGAGAAAACAGTGCATTGTATGGAACTCCTCCTTAACCCCCTCTTCTACTCCCCACTAACTGCGACCTGTGTGGAAAAGTGCTTGTAGGAAGGAAGGACAACAAGAGTATTTCTTAAGTCTGTAAGATGTACAGAAACCATGGAAAGAGGCATAATGTTGTGGGCTTTACACATCCTCACGGGTTTGCAATAGAATCCCACTTGTTTCCTCCAAGTTTAGCTTTTCAAAAAAACCCTGCTACCATGACAGTGCTGCTCCTACCAGAGGATACCATTTCACGTTAGCAGGTTTGGAAAGGGCCAAATGCTCTGCATATCCAGAGAGGAACGCTTTGTAGATCAGGGGAGGCAGTGTATTCTCTCACATGGAACTAATAACCCACTGAGAGGAGGAAAATACTCACATGACCTGGCTTTAGAAGGCTCCTCCTTTTAGACTTCCTGGGCAGTTAATGGAGAGCAGTTGCTTTCCTCAAAAGGTGACTCAGCGCAGGGAACAAATACATGTGCCATGCAGTGTCCTCTGGGATGGCCGTCTCCGTCAGTCAGACCTGTAGTGCATTAAAAATGAAGTAAGCTGATGTGAATATTCTTCCCCGCTACCCCTCCATTTTTAACTGCAGTTACAGTTACCTTTGTGTCCATACTAATCAAAATTTAATGTCTTCTAGCCACTCGAGCTTATATGTGAAAAATCTATAGGTACTTGCAATAGACCTTTGGGCGCTGGGGAAGCATTGCGACGAGTGATGGAGTGTTTGGCATCTGGAATTCTGCTTCCTGGTAAGGGTCCAAATTAACTTCAGGATCACAAAAGGCTGATCAGGCAGCCTTAATGTTTTGCTGTCGCTGTACGATTAGATGAAAAATGCCTGCCTTGAACTCCTAGCCTGCAGTGGAGCTAAATGAAAGGTTTCTTGTTTAAAATTAAAAGAGGAAAAAAAAAAAAGGAAGTTGCATGGTTGTAACGGGTTGAACGAGTACTTCCAATGCAGTAGAAATTAATGGGGAATGTTAGGTTTTTTTAGAAATTAACCCCTATCTCATTAAAGGGTTGCAAACAAACAGACTTAATGACCATCTGTTTTCTATAGATTCATTGAAATCTACAGATCTATCCAAATCATTTGGTTTTTTTAAACCTACTGCTTTTAGTTCATACTGTTATACATGTGCAGTGTTAACCCTGAAGTTCTGTGGCCTTTGCTGCAAGGGAGTAAAATCTTGGGGTTAACTTGCTTTGTATGATGCTTGACTCCCTTATGGAAAAGATGTGCTTCCCACTCTGCTGAAGACTGAGCCTAGCTGTTGCAATATCCATCAGTCCCCATTTTCATATTGCTTCACGTTTACTCTCAATAATCTGCTTTGCCTCTTTCCCTCCTAGGAGGCCCTGGTCTGCATGACCCCTGTGAACGGGAGCCAACAGATGCTTTGTCTTATATGACAGTTCAGCAAAAAGAAGCCATTACGCACAGTGCTCAGGTAGAAAACTCATACTTCTGAGGAGCTAGATACTATAACAGGGAAGATTTCAGCTCATTAATACAATTTATCCTCTGCCAGGATAGCTTATTTTAATGGCAATCCTGACAGTTCTTCTGGTGCACTACCCTGGAAAGATTTAATGATAGTTCATGAGTGCAAGAGTTAAATGTGTATGAAATCTAATCCTTACGAAAGGCAGTCTAATGTCTGTACACCACTTGCATCCCACCTCAAGCACTTATGGCACAAAGCCCTTGAGTAGGCTCCCTGTCAAAGTGCCCTGCACTTTGTATTACAGACAGTAATGAGTTTTAAACTAGCATTTTCTATAACTATCATAGAAGACAGCTGTAGAAACTGTCTTCTTATAGAAGTGGTTTTGTGTCTACAAACTTACTTAGAAACTTAGACAACCGAGGTAAAGTACTGCTGTGATGTAACTTACGTTTCTACTGTCACCTTATAGCATGCCCTCAGATTATCAGCATTTGGTCAGATCTATAAGGTTTTGGAAATGGATCCCCTCCCATCAAATAAGTCATTTCAGAAATATTCCTGGTCAGTAACTGACAAAGAAGGTAGGTATTGTTTGCTCCAAAAATCACTAATTGGGCAGTAAACTAGGGGTTAATTTAGAATGGGTGAAATTCCAGAGTTATACTGTGAATGCAAGGTAAAGGCTTTTAAAAAAATATTTGTCAGGAGAAAATCTGGAAGTTCTGTTCTCTAGAAGTAGCAACAGAGAAGCAGCAGTACAGCTAGAATATAGCTGATGATTTTCTTTAAGCACAAAGTCCTTTGGGGTCCAAAGAGTAAAAGTAGTGTTTCTGATTCTTATGCAGGAGAAGGAGAGACTGTAGACTGGTCAAAAAGCATATGAGTGTCCATAATAAGAATTACTCAAGAATTCTTCCTAGAAAACAATATGCATCTAATAAAAATTAATTTCCATGTGTATTTTTGTAAAAACAACACTATTAGACTAACTGTAAAAAACAACACTGCAGAATTACACTACGTATGTCACACATGATCTTGGGAACAGCCTTCTTGCATGGCATGGTACAGTGAGTAATAAACTAATAAACGTGTAGCAGTAAGAAAGCTTTGACGGATGGCTGAGTTCTTTTCATTATAAACATGCAAGGAACAGTATGGGACTAATCAGACTCCTGCTATGGAATTTTGTTTTTCAAATAGCATATCCATATTACAAGGAAATTTATACCCTAGGTACAGGCTCATCTGCTCTTAAGAGACCATTTGAAGATAGTGTTGGGGACGATAAAGATCCAAATAAAAAGATGAAGCGTAATCTGAGGAAAAGTAAGTGCAACACTTCTCCATACTGTTTCCAAAGCTCTATTGTACAGTGGGAGCTGGTTTAAAAGCTTCTCTGTGTTGGTGTAAAATAGCATGTGAAAAAGTCTTTGGAACAAAAAATGTTGTCTCTATCACCCCACATTCGGAATGTCAAACACATCTTTTATTGTGCATCTGAATTTCCCCTGACATGTTTTACTAACTGAATGATTTGCATTTTTAAATGGGATTACCCATCAAGTTACAGTAAAATATGTTGTCCAAACAGCTGAGTTATTTTATTGATAATGTCCCTGTACCGTGGGGTTGGTTGTTTTTTCTTCAAAATACTGCAGTCATTTTGCTGTGTGAAGATTGGCCTTTTTGCATTTTTCCTCTTCTAGACCTAGTTGTTGGTCTCTCAAGACCTCCCACAAAAAAATAAAATGCTTAATCTACAAAACATTGGCATTGCATATCTGCAGGGATTAGAAGCCTCTCAGCATTGCTGGGATCCAGTCAGTTCTGGGGGCTATTTTCATTGTGCTACTTTGGTGCCAGTTCTGGATCTGGTTCCTCACTAACTATAAAACTTGTTACTCATTTTATAGCAGGCAGGAGGAATACAGCTAGCTGCAAAAGAATTGTGTTAACAATATAAAAAAATGGGTAATTATAGTTGTTACCCAAAAGTAGAATGGCTAATTAAAGACTTAACAGCATTAGGGCTGTCCTCAACCTCTGAGAGGCTGAGGGGTTGTTTTGCTCCTTTATACAGACACAAGGCACTGAAATGCAAACTGTTTCATTTTTCTGTTCATCTTGTTTTGTTCATCTCCCCCTCCTTTTTTTTTTTTTGTTTTTCCCCCCTCCTTCCCTACTCCCCTTTCTACTATCTTGTACTAGTACTAGATAGTAAAGCAATAGATCTCATGAATGCTCTGATGAGGCTGAACCAAATCAGGCCAGGGCTTCAGTATAAGCTGCTGTCACAGTCTGGTCCAGTCCATGCCCCAGTCTTCACAATGTCTGTAGATGTTGATGGTACGACATATGAAGCATCAGGACCTTCTAAGAAAACAGCCAAGCTCCATGTGGCAGTGAAGGTAAGGCAGCCTGAAGTAATCTGCTCACCCCAGATCTTGGAACATAGACTATGAAATATGGTTAGAACTAGTAATATGCAACCTCAAAATTAAAAAAAAATTGGATGAAGCTGAGTTTCCTATGTACTCTAAACACAGCGGGGCATGGTTCAAAGAGCATCCATCACTGGTTTTACAATAGCGGAGGGGAGGGAGAACATCCCAGGGCTCTGAGGGTCAGCTCAAGTGACAATGGATTGAATGTGGTGTTTAAGTTCTGGACTGGAGAAGTTCAGTTCTGTTCTACTCCTTCCTCCTTTTGGTTTGAAAACAGCATGTTGGTGGCTCCCTCTTTCTCCCCTTCCTTCTCTGTGTCCATTCCTGGGTTGCGAGTTGCTGGAAAGACAGAGTTGTTTCCTGTCTTCAGTGTCTGAAGAGTACCTTTGCGCACTGAGATAAACAGTGTACATACATGATTGGTCTCCAGTCCATTTTTCAGTAAGAGACTAGTATCATTCAGGTACCAGCCAACCTACTGTTGCTTCTTGTAGGTGCTCTACATGACAGAGCTTAGGTCTGTAAAGCAGCGATAGGCTGGAACGTCCAACATGAACGTCCTTGTTGTATTGCATGAGGACAGTTCAGACTGCTAAAGCACACCAAGCCTGCTGGGTTTCTGGGAAGAAATGAAAGTTTCCTACAAGACAATTCATGTGAAAGAGAACCTCTTTAATAGAACTGCATTTATGATAGGAACAAGCCCATCTGTCATTCTGTGCTTTATTTTGTTTTGAACAAGAATTTCCTTTTTAGAAGCTTCATCTGGCAACTTTCTGCTTTCCTTTGATTTCAGTTTTGAAAATCCCATTGTCCCATGTCCTTTCAAGTTCAAAGTGTCCGGAAGTACCTGAAGGAATGCTGTTCCTCCAGAAAAAGTAGCTCTCTGCATGTGTGTCCTTCCAAACCTTCTGCCTCATTCTTCTGTTTTGCCTCCCTCTCCGCAGTCGTTTAAAAAAAAAAAAAAAAAAAGCAACACTTGCCCTGAAAAGCTGTGACTTCTCTGCCCTTGAACCTCTCTGCGTCAGCCAGATCTGTGCTGGTGCCTATGCAGCTCTGTTTTCTCTAAATTTACACATATACAAATCCTGGGCTACACTTCAAAACATCCCTGATTCAAGCCAAGAGGAAATGGGTGGTGTGGTAGAGACTAGCTTTTTAATTTCTTTCTTTTTCCTAGCAGATCTGGGCCCTGCTTTCCCAGACTTGTAAGAAGAAATAATGTGCCCATTTCCGTTTCTAGATCTGACCTTTTTAAAATTTAGAAGCTCTGAAAATGCAGCCAAATGTACCATGATTGTACAGGAGCTGAGCCTGCAGTTACCCATGCAGTTCTCAATTCAGTGTTAGAACATAGTGATTTTTGCA
Organism: Burhinus oedicnemus; assembly: GCA_008921705.1. Classification (NCBI taxonomy): domain Eukaryota; kingdom Metazoa; phylum Chordata; class Aves; order Charadriiformes; family Burhinidae; genus Burhinus; species Burhinus oedicnemus. Next base: position 276,062 of record VFFE01006735.1, on the reverse strand, counting down.
AACTTTGTTCTCAGAACTAAATTTTCAGGGGAGCCTCAGGTTCTTTTCAGATTCTTTTAGGCCTTTGTCTCCATACCGCTGTACAACTGGGTTAGGTAGCTGGTTAAAGGAGGGGCTGGCCGTGCTAGTGGAGGATGTTTTTGAAGGAACTGATGAATACTACCATAATCAGTAAAATTTCATTTGCTGTACGGCTGCTGGTTGTAAGCAGCATGGAGAAAGCCTGGAGGCTGTGGTGTGGTTCACCAGGAGGTAGGCTTACTGCAGACAGACAGTTTGTTACTCTGCTAGCCAGGCATTCCTTGACCTCACATCTCCGTTCAGGAACTTGCTCCCTGTACACCTGCTTTGGAAGCATCTACCCTCTGGTGTTCCTGAAAGATGCAAGCAAGGGAGGTGGTATCAGCCCTCTAGCTTCAGGGATATGTTTTGTGTACTACTTGGGTACCTACCGGCTGTCGCCTGCGGTTTCCCAGGAAACTCCAGAAGTACCATCCTGTAGAAGTACAATGCTTTAATTCACCTAAGACTGTTTGTCTTGTTTGCCTCACAGTCAATCTCTTGATCTGTCCATATACACAGAGAGGGGGAGAATGGTGTGCAGAACAATCTCCTTATCATACTGTTAAGCAGTCTCATGCAGTGGATGCACTTCTGAATCTTAATCTATTATTTTACAAGGAATGCTCGAGATGATGGATGATGCTCATGAGTAATTGCCATCTTTGAGACTAAGATTCTGTTTGTGTTGATTCCACTTTTGGAAACCTGGAACTATTTTCCCCATTGCTATTGTGTTTTTCTCCATTTCAGCATAAGAGAAAACTTACTTCTAAGCAGTCTGCCTTTATTAAATATATTGTGGACATTCTTTTGTGTTGTGATCAGCTTTGTATTTGTTTCTGTACTGCTGCCTATTTTACAGCTCATCTCATGTGGCTTTGTTGTAGGTTTTGCAAGCCATGGGGTATCCAACTGGTTTTGATGCAGATGTGGAGTGTATGAGTTCTGATGAAAAATCAGATACTGAAGGTAAAAGTGAAACAGTGTCTTCAGTCTCAAGCAATAATACTGGAAATCCCACAGCTGACACCTCCGCTACCCTAGAGGCGAGTATTGCATTAAAAAGTACAAGTGATGGAGAGGTATGGGGTTTGGATTTTTGTTTTTCACAGGTTTTTTCTCTTCTCCCAGAAGAGGATGGCATTTTAGTTTGGGTGGTGGATGAGGAACGAAGAGATGGTTTCCAATCTCAGATCTGCCATAGACCTTATGTCACAAATAACTGATCTTTGTGCCTCCTTTCCTCAAGTTTAAGGTGGGGAAGCCATCTTGTCCTCATAAGACTATAAACTCTTCAAGACAGGTGTTGTCTCTTAGCTTATGTACGGTCTTATGATTGGGACAGCTCCATCTGGTTCGGTGCCTCTGGGGTCTAGTAATGCAAATTTCACAATTTGTTTTGTAATAGTGGGTTTGTCAAAAAGGTGTACTTACAGAGACAGTATTTTAAACTGATACACATGAAGATCAATGAAAATACAAAAAATCATTAGGAGATGTTAAGAAATGTAAAACCTAATATCTCTATGCATATTGAATGGACTAGAAAGTGCTGCATTGAAAATACTCCGGTTTCAATACAATACACTTAACTTTGGCACTTGTAGCTGAAGTCAGGTGCTATAACGAACATGCTGTGCTTGTTTTCTCACTGAAGTTATGGGAAATAGAGTATTCCTCAAAGGACAAATTCCAGTAACTTCAGTAACTTTGGCTGAGTGTCACCAGGAATCAAGCTGTGATGGGGCTGTAGTACATTAATTGGATATTTTCTTAAAATATTTCTGGTATTTGTTTCTTTTCACCATTGAGAAACCAGGAGATTTTAAACTCATGTTTAGGTGGCACCCCTTTCACCCTTCCCCTCCTGATTTCCTCAACCAGTGTTTGTAATTACCACTGGGGATTTTAGAGAAGTATCCTGTGCAAAGACTGAGTAACAGCTTTAATTTGTGTATTTGTTTTCTGCCTGATGGGTCTGTGGCAAGCTCTCTGGGGGCTGTACTGATAAACTGCTGTAGATCTCTGCTTTCTTTTTCGTTATAATGCTTTTTTCCAGGACTACAGGGGTGTTGTGCTGTAAATATAAGTAATTCTTCTGTTCTTCGAATACTTGTCAAGATGTTAAAACATCAATTTCTTCAGTTGGAAGCCACTTAATTTCCAGACAGAGCGTAATCACAGACAACTCAATTCACATATGTATTTAGTCCACTGAGACATTTACAAGGAAAGGAAATGGGGGTATTTTATACTTAACAAACCAACCTGTTAATTTTCCTTTAAAATTTATTATATTTTATCACAAAAGTGGGTCGTATTTTAAGATGACCAAGATATTTGCCAAGCTGCATGACTTTGGGCTTCCACGTTTACACTTTTGAGACACTTTAGTTTCAAAGAGCAGGTCCTGGTACTAGGACTCTTGATCTTTATCCAAAGTAAGAAGTTGCTTTGGAAAACATTGGTTTGATCCCTTAATCATCTTTTTCTTCCTTACTGAGTAATCATTTGTATCTGTAGCTGAGTGAACTTTAATGCAGGCTGATACGCTGGTGTTCTGAGAGCTCAGCTTTACTTTCCTGGCTTTCCAAATGGTTACAGGTATTTCTGCTGAAACATGTGACCCAGGACATGAAACTTCTTTAGTCAGAGCTCAGTAGTGCCAGCAGCAGAGATATGTGTAAGGTTGGGAAGGCTAATATCTCTCCTTTCAGTGATAAAGCCTTCGATTTCAAGGAACTTGAGACCATGGCCTCAGCTTCAGCTTTGGATACTCTCAGGTTGAAATTCCAAGTGCAGCTGATGTGCTGTTAAGTGTTACATAGACACCAGACCAGGCCACTAGGACAGTAGCTCTCACCAACAGAAATAAAGAGGGTGTGACTTGTTTTCCAGTATTGTTTGTCCCCTTGACATTCTTTAGAGAATAGACTTTCCATCTGCTGTTCTAGCACAGCATGTTGTACTGAAGCCAAGGCAGTGTTGCCTCTGATGCAGTTCTGTTACTGGGAAGCCTGCCTACGTGTTGGGAAGAACAAGCTATTGCAGAGACTTGACACAGTAATAATGCTGGCATTCTCTTGAGTGGCTGGCCATGTGGCACTGTAAGCCACAATGCTGTAGATGTCTGTCTGCCTTTTGAAGAGATAAAGGCTCTAAAGCAACACCGTAAATGTCTCTCTAGGTAAGAACTCAGGGTCCTATTCTCACAGCAAGTGGCAAAAACCCAGTGATGGAGCTCAATGAAAAAAGAAGAGGTCTGAAGTATGAGCTCATCTCTGAGACAGGTGGAAGCCATGACAAGCGCTTTGTGATGGAGGTGAGTGAAGCAGAGTTACAGAGTTGGTAGGTGGTTTTATTAACAGTGCTTCCGTCTTCAGTCTGTGGTGGTGCTGTTTTCAGGTTTTTGTATCTTATTGCTGCTGTGATGATTAGACTGGGGAAAGGAATGTCTTTTATGCTTTAGGAAAATACAGTGAGAATTAAAGCTGGATTCTGACAGCCCCAAACTATATCATGGCTTGAAATGAGGAGGAGGAGGGAAGTAGAAGATCCACAGCTTGGCAAAAATATCTGATTTGCAAATTCTGCAAACCTACTTGGTAACCCCATGTCAGTGACCTGATTTCAATCTCCTATTGCCAGCTTACCAGGGGTATTTGGAATGACTGTAGCAGAGGGTAAACTCATTTGATTTCTCTTATTTGTGCTCTCTCTGAAGTAGCACTGGACTCTAAAGTCATGTGAGGTAGCATCCCAGTTTAACAGTGTATGTATAGTGTAGGCAAAGATGTTAGTATATAAAGCCTTGATAAAAATGAGGGGAGCCTCAAATGATTCCTAAACTCCCTCTTTCCTAGCAGTGTCATTCATGTGTTGAGAAGCTCAAGCATATTGGCTAAATTCAGTATCAAATACATATACTGGTCCTCTCTGAATTGCACTTGTAGTTTCCAGATTCCTGATATCGGCAATATTATGGTTCACACATTCTTTATCAGCTTCATACTCTAGAAGCAGTAGAAATTTGTCACATAAAACACTGAGGATTTTTTTTTACTACTGAAATTCTTTATGGATGGCACATCATGACAAGTGGGTGCAGCATGGTATTCCCAAGGATAAATACTAGGCATAAACTCATGTCTCAATTTTCAGGTAGAAGTAGATGGGCAGAAGTTCAGAGGTGCAGGCCCAAATAAGAAAGTAGCAAAAGCAAGTGCTGCATTAGCAGCACTTGAGAAACTGTTTTCTGGGCCTAATGCAGCAAACAACAAGAAAAAGAAGATTCTTCCTCAGGTAAGAATTGTTATTTGCTTTTTGGACTGCTCTGTTATCACAGCTCTGGGTTGTTTTATGATACAGGAACTTCTACATGAAGCAAGTGATTTCAGTCTCTTGTTTTATGCACACATGTTAAAGTTTCTACTTTTATTCTTCTATAATAATTATTGTAGTGTATATATATATAATGTAGTATATATATATATAATCTGATAGTTGGGACCATATTGTGGGAAGTATAGTAGAAAAGGAGGCACAAAGAAAGAGAGGTGCCAAGTAGCTGGAGGAGGTACAGTACTTAGGGGATGAGTCATTTATAGCCAGGTAAAGGCCTTAACTCTAGGTTCTGGAGTAAACCAAGATTTTTGCACCTTTTTTGCACCTTTTCAACATCTCACATGAGCCATTTTGTTTGGTGAGGAAGACTTGTATAATAAAAAGCTTGGTCTTGTCCATTAGGTTTAACAGCCACAATGATCTGTCAAATCTATTAAGATTAAGGTTGAACAGAGCAGAGACTAATCAACAGTGTTCTTCCTCCAGAGGACTACAGTCTGAACTGAGGGATGAGGATTACAATTTGTGTCTCTTTGTGCAAATACATTAGATTTAGAATTTTCTTGTCATTTCACACTGGAGCAGAATGTATCATAAAATACACTTAGAAAAGATAAGTCAACTCTTATTTTTGGTTTTGTTCTGTAACTAAGTCTTCTCCACTTCACTAAGACCTTTGGTTAGGAGTATTAGAAGTCCAATAAATGAGAAAAACACTACCTCACAGGATAATATTCCACATGCAGTAAAGATACGAAAATGACCTCTGATTCAGGCACTTCCTAAATTTTGATTCTTCTTTTTTTATTGTTGTTCATGTGTTCTTTTTGTAGTAGGTAAACAATGGCAATAACTGTCAAACTTGTCTTTGAAATACCTGGACTTGCACGATTTTATTGTTTTCAGGGGGCAGTCAGGGCATCTAGTACAGCAAAGCTGTGCTCTGATGCAGTGAGCAACACCAGCTTCTGTAACTCCTTGCCGCTCTTTTGCTTGTAGGTGGTGACAACAGGAAAAGGAAGGCAGCATTTTAGTAAAGTTAGGTTAAAGCAGTCCAGTGTTGTCATGAGGTGGTTATTTGTCTTTGGGGTGAAACCCTGGCCCTGCTGAATTTCTGTGGGTCCACAGTGGTAGGACAGAAGTAAAGACAATGCTGTAGACTGAGCAGAGAATGCTTGTAAGGAGGTGCGAAAGACAGCAGCAAGGCACAGGAGAGAAAGGGTCAGAAGCCACTGGTGTTCGTTCATGCCCACGTGACCAAAACTGAGGTGAATAACACACAGTCTGACCATGCTGACTGCCAGGTCTGAGTGAAGGGAACACACTGGACTCAGTGTGCACTGTTGTGCACCGTAGTCACTGACCTGGCAAGGGACTCGCTTGGTTTCTGTCAAATTCTTTGGGACAATACTTGTCCGGTCTGTATTCTGCCTTTAACAAGACTGGCGCATCAGGCATGTTTAAAGAGATTTTTAAAAGGTGGTAATTTAATGCAGATGGCTTTGTATTTCCAGCAATGCTTTCGCTTTCTGAATTGCTCTTTTTTTTTAACTCTGGGCAGACTAAAGGGGTTGTCAATACAGCTGTTTCTGCAGCAGTCCAGGCTGTTCGAGGCAGAGGACGAGGTGCTTTAACACGAGGGGCATTTGTTGGGGCAGCTGCTGCTACTGGATACATAACACCAGGTAAGGCAGGACATTAATAGTTTTTGTCTGCTCGGGTGTTCTTTTCCATGTCTGTCAGCCACCTATGCAAGTGATTTCTTCAGCTTGAATCACCTGAGATGAAGCAGAAGAGAGAATTCACGGGGCTTTAAATAAATCAAAGAGCTGAAAAACTGGCAGTACCTGCCCTTTATGAGTGTACAGCTTGAAGCTTGGCGTGCACAGAGCAGACAGTTATGGGCATAATGGCTTTCCTGCCTTTATTTTTTTATTATACGTCTTCTTCATAGCTCACTGCCATGGCACAATTCCCAAAACTCTTCCTAGCTAAGAACCTCCTGGATCATGTGCCCTTTAGCATTAGGAGTGGCTTTCCCAAGAAGCCCTTGTGGAGATTAAGTTGGCAAGCTTGGGAGTCACTGTGCTCCCAGAAACCTTCTACATGAATTGCGCATGTGAGCACAGCATCCATTAGTAGCTTCTGGGGTAGCCAAAAAACAAAAAGAAAAGAATTTCCATTCGTACTCTGGCTGATGTTAATTCATCATCCCTGCTGCATTGTTCTGATTAGCAGAAACATCTTTTGAAATCCAGGGCCCTTCTGGTTGACATTTATCCTTGGTGCTTACCATGCAGAGGAGATGAGTTGCTAGTCAGGATATCTCATTACTGATTCCTTAGGGCAGATCTGCAACCATCAGAGGCAAAACTGTTCCAGCTTGAAGAGCTGAAGTGCTCAGCTACTACTGGCTGGTACAAAATAGCATAGGGTTTTCTATTGCGTTGTTTTGTTTTTAATATGACAGGCACATAGAGTGTAAGGTGTTAAAATGGAAATGCAAGAAAACGCAGGAAAACTAACAAAATGTTCACTTTTTCATTCTCCTTACTTACTCCATGTGCACTGTTCTTTGTGACTACAACATGTCTGAGGTTTGCAAGTGATATATGAAACGAATCTAGACATTGTTTTTACTTGGAATAAGAATCACAGATTTGTAAGAAGGAGATGCTGGGGATTCCTTAGTCAAAGCAAATCCAATTGCTTCCAAAAAATAAAACTTTTATCCACGTGCTCAGGTTTTCAAATTACAGCATAAGCTCTAATTATACCCCTCAGCAGTTCACACATGCTAATAGCATAGCCCTGTTGTTTGGTAGACTTGCTCCCTGGCACAGTTGACAGCATATCGTCTTCATTGTTCCTGTATGTTGATGTAATTATAAATATTAAAACCCAGTAATTCATTTTTAATGGCTGTTAACATTGTTTTTGGAACTGTCTTTCTGCCTGAGGAGTCATTTATGAGACACTTTAACCTGCCAGGGGCATGCTTCTTGCCAGCGTGGAATTACTCCAAAAGTAGGTTTAATTTCTCAGTCACTGTAGTTGTTAAGCTTTTATTGGCCTTGCCCTTCACAGATTATTTCTCTTCATCCACTATTATTCTCAGAAATCGCTTGCTTTTTGTGATGGACACAAATGATCCCACCAGAAAAAAAACCCTGTAAAGCATTCATAAAGCAGTGAGATGTACTAACCAAGATTGGTGTTAACCACTGTTGCTTTTTGTCTCACTCTTTGGAGAGTTAGGTCTTTGGAGAAAAAGATGCTGTTCTCTGTTTGCCTCTAGGTGTTCAGATGTCCTTGTGAAACTTTTCTTTTGTCTGTTAGAAATGGCAGAGAAAGAATTCACAGGAGTTTTACTGATGGTGATGTATTTGCCACAGGCATCTAGCATTCCCCTCTTTATAATGGAAATTGAGGAAAATGGCTGTTCTCTGCATTAGACTGTATTTGTATTTTAGGAAGAACATAAGTAAATATGGGATGTCTGACTGAATCATGCCAACTCTATGCTCTGATAGTACAGACTTGAGGGCTTCAGCTGAAAGAAAATGCTAAGGAAATGAAATATGGAATTTAACTCTGATGCTGAGGCTTAAGAAAGTCGTTGGGTAGCTTGTTCTTCAAGCCACCATGTAGAAGGATTTTAGTGTTTTCAGCAATATTTACATGTATTAGTGTGAGTTTGTTTTTTCTGTGGTCCTGCTTCGTGTACCAGAAGGGGTCCCTCCCTATGTGTTGGTGTGCAAACACTGTCTGTCTTCAGATACTGTAGGAAATAAAACCCATCCTGTATCTGTTTATATTGCAGGCTATGGAGCACCGTATGGGTATAGTACAGCTGCGCCCGCTTACGGTATGTATAGCCCAATAATTAAAAAATTAGAAATTATACAGAAACTGTTGTGGCAGTCCAAATGTGGCAGTCCAAGGAGAAATTCAAAGAGATTAAAGCTCTTAAACCATGACAACAACACCACTTTTATGCCATAACCTTGTGGTTCTTTTTTGGTTGGAGTAGCTTTTTTGCCTATGCTTTGCCTGATCTGTGGAAGGACTGCTTGTTCTAATTGCCTGTTCCCTTTCATACCGAAACTGAATTGAAGTAGTTCTCTTACTTTTTACAGCCAATCTGTGCTCCATTCAAAGACTACCGAAGGGCCTATTTCAGCATCTCTGGCCAATATTTATCTAAATAGCATTACAGTAACATTGGCGAAACATTTGTCCCAAGTGTAAGTGGCTTGTGGACAAAGCTCCCTTAATGCTATCAACTCCATGAAGTCTATGTGCATATACACTCACTCCCCCACACCCCCCGCAGGCTAAACCACTGCTGCTTGGGACAAGCAGAATGGTTTTGTGTAGCTTATACCGTTAGTGATCAGATTGCAAGGATGCTAGGACATGGTAATTTCCCACAATGCTTTTTACTAAGAAACATAGTGATATTAGGCTGGCAAAGCACTGGTTTCATGAAGACTGTAAAATAAACTAATAATCAGAGAGCTATGATGGAAGGGTTTTTCTTAACGCAGCTTCTCCCTACCCACTGGCTTTTTTTATGCTAGACTAACAATGCATACCTCTAACCGGCCCTTTTGGTTACTTTGAATGAGGTTTATGTGGCAATGGGAGCAAAGCCATTTGGAGTCAGTGATATGTCCTGGCACACAAAAAGCAAGCCCACCAGAACCAGTCCCACTAGCCTCTCCTGTCACAGGGACTGGGCGAAAGCCTGCTACTCAAATGACAAGTTGAGTACATTTCAAGTCCTGCAGTTTTTCATATGGGAAACTAAGCCTGCAATTTGCTATGAATTTTCTAGCTTTTGTAGCCTTTGTAATACTTCTTCCTCTCAAATTTGTATAGCTTGGGCAGTACCAACTCCCCTGATAGCATTTAAAAAGTTAAAAGTATTTTGAAACATTGATTTCATTACTTTCTTTTAGAGGTACGAGCTATAAACAGTGGAAGAATGCTGCTGCTTTATTGAAAATGTTCACTTTGCTTGACTAAGACCAGCTGGTCCTTTTCTATACTCCTGCAGTGGAAAGGGGAAGGAGAATGGGCCCATGGGCTGCACTCACAGTGCAGAATTCTCCCTTCAAAATCGAAGCAAACCTCTCTGGTTTTAGAACTCCTGCCCTATTGCCTGGGCAAGTGCTTTGACAGGACGGCAGCTGACAGCAGTGCTGTCCCATTGAGTGTCCTCTGTGTTGTCTTTTGTGTTGCATTACACAAGGAACAGCTACATGTTTTCTCAAGGAACAATGAAAGGAAATTTAGTTTAGGGCTTACTTCATCGTATGCATTTTTAAAAAAGCCCTTTGGTTCTTTCCAAGCAATAGTCATGGACTGTAACTAGGATGAGTGGTATCTGCCTGGATGTCTCTTTACAAGCAGTGACACATAGTGACAAAAGAGGAATCCTTTCCCTGCTGAAGAATACAATTGTTACCAACTTTCCTTGCAGCTTTTCTTGCTTTTTTCATTCATTCCTTCTGTTTTGTGTTTTATCTCACGATGCCTATTTTGGGAGCTGGATTTTAATTACTTAGCTGTATATGTGTGACATATCACTGACTTCAAAGCATTGTGGAATTGAATGCCCCCATTTTTCACATAAAGAGTTTCTGTTTTTAATGTCTTATGATTGTGATGCGAAGTACTGGGATAATGCTTTTTGGCTGTAAGGTAAACATGTCTCTTTGCCTTTGTAAGCTGTTGCATGTTGGGAAACTTCACTTTGATCATCTGGTGCTCTGGAATACCTGCTGTTGCTGCTTTGTGATTTCTAAATGGATACATAGGTTAAATACTAGAATTTAAATAGGCAAGATTAAAAAAACAAACAAACATTTAATTGTGCAGAAGTTTGTGAGGCCACAAGAACTCTATAATAATCATGAAATCAGGCAGATATTAATCTTTCCAGATTTGCCACTTCAATACAGGAGAGGAAATGCAGAATAACGAAGCAGGTGCAGAATTTACTGTAGGTGCTTGATTTTTGGCTGACCTACCTGGATGCTTATCAAAACTGCTGAACAGTTTCCCTGTGAGTTCTTTTATGCACAGCAGTGCTTGTCTAGAGTATCTGCAGTTGTAACTGGTTTGTGAAATTAACTCAGAACACAGAATGAGATAGTAGAGATTAATTATCATAAAGATTATGAAGTAGAGCTTCAAGTCCAAATACACACTCTGCTTTTAAGACTATTGCTTATTTTAATTTTACCAAACACCAGGACAAAATAAAAGCAAACTTTAAGCTAACTATCTGTTTGAAATAGCGCAAAGTGTTGGAAGTGTTACTGTTTACGGGACTCTGCACCCTAAAATGACATTGACTGACTGATCTGGAAAAGGTTAATGAGAACACTACTGTAAGCTCTTATCTGACTTTCTTGGATCACTGAACTTATTTGGAGTCCTCTCCCTTTCTTCTCTCTGTAGGTTTACCCAAGAGAATGGTTCTGTTACCAGTTATGAAATTCCCAACTTATCCTGTTCCCCACTACTCATTCTTTTAGCAAATGGCAGAAGCTAATTCCTATTGATTCAACAACACAGTACAGTACAGAATGTTAGAAGAAAAAAAGCCTTTTTATCCTGTTTTCTTTGAACACATACTTGAGCAAAGTCATTTGTAAAGAAACATCTTTTTCCTACTTTTTGATTTTAACAAAATGCAAATTTAGTTCTCTAAAACTTGAAAAAAATGTTCTGTGAAATGTTACCTCATTTTCAAATAACTTATACCAGCCTTCTGTTATAGGGAAGAACTAGAAGCTTAAATCTTACGTTTTAAATGAAGTATCCGATTATGTAAAATTAAATTTGTGAAGGATGTATAGAATATAAAACACTGATCACAAATAAACTGTTTTGTTGTAACACAAGAGTACTGCCTGTTTCCTAATGCAGTCACACAGATTCAGTTAATGACCTGTACTTGTTGTAGGGTTATTAAATGCAGGGCATAGTTCTTTAAAAAATAAAAATTAAAAATTAAAAAAAAAAAACAACAAACCAACCCACACAGTAGAAACTTTACAGTTAACATTTAACTTTGTAAATACTATGGTGTGTAATAAACTTAGTAAAATATGGTTTAAAATATTGTTTTATCTTATTTTTTATAGTTAAGCATCAGTACCTGAGTTTCCTTATAATCTTTAGGATCAGCATACTGTAACTGTGATTTTAGACACAGTCTTAATTATCCAAGAAGGCTTTTCACTGCTACACAAAATACTGAAAAACAAACAAACAAAGGGAATTAATCTTAGACTGTCTCTCTGCATTAGGTTACATTCTGTGAAATAAGTATTAAACAAAAGAAGTTCCCACAGAAGCACTCGTTACCTAATTACAGGGATACACAGTTAAGTCCGTATTGCCCAGAGAAAGGACAACAGTAACCTTACAATCAGGTTTTCTAGAGCTCAAGAGCTGCTTGTTTTCCTTTCTTTTCTGTTTTTACCAAAAAGAAAAAAGACAAAAAGAAAAAAAATAAATTGTACTTGTTCTTGTGGCCTTCTTCACTTTTAAGATTGTCTGCCCACCCTTGATTTTCCATCCACCATTTCTACAGAAAGCATTTTAGTTGTCAATCTTATATTAAAACAAAGGGTTCTCCTTTTCCCCCTGACATTTATAAGAATCTAAAGCAGCAACAAGGTCCCCATGAAAACTTGCTATTTAATTGTCCCAGTTCTTGTTGAGTGCTGCTGTGAAAAGTGACACACTTCAGCCATAGGCCAGTACTTTTCTAAGAGTTGGTGCTCAAACCGAAAGAAATCTTCTTTCCGCTAAGGAGTGTGTGCACCTGTCTGAAATTCCAGGACAGGCCCCAGCTCCACACTATCTCCATGTATTGTAGACTTCTGCATAAAAACTGCTGTGGGCTCTAACGAGGGATTCGAGTAGTCTTTATTAAGGTATCACCCTACAAAATAAGCAGTGTTGTTGGTTGCACTTCTCTACTCAGACCTCACCTGTTGCTTTTCAGTAGGTTTGCTTTAGTTCATGCTCTTGCCTCGATATGCTCTGTTCTCCAACAGACTCTGCTGCTGAGGCAGGGGAGCTTTATATATGGAGAGGGTGTGAGAATGGTGCTTAAAGCAATGTAAAGTTCCTCCTCCCCTATGCCCCCCATTATCAGGAAAGAAATATTAGAAAAGCTTATTAAGGGGTGGCTTATATAACAAGCTGCTTTTCTTGGAATTAACTGCAGCTGTTATTCTTAAGCTAAGTATTTGTGCTTAGGAATGTGTTTATATCTTAAATGGTTTTTCTTCTGCTGTAGCTCTCGCTTTTGTTTGGTGTTGGTGGTACTTTAATAAAAAATGTAGATCTATTGACAACTAGTGGTGAGCCTGCTGTTGTCATCCATGCGTTAGCGTTGAAATAAAGAGCAGGGTCTCGGGGATGTAGTCAAATTGAGTGGTGCTCATAAATCACTGATATATTTTGCTGGCCTATGGATGAAAGGAAGCCATCACGGAGCAGAAAAAGCATGGCTGATAAGAGCCCATTTTTGTTAATCAAATATTCATTAAAGGAATCTTTCCTCTGCACACATTTTCCCCCCCCCCCCTCCTTTTGGAGTTCCCCTGATTGGCAACTGTTTGTAGTTGGGGTGTTTTTTTTTTTTGTTTTGGTTTTGGGTTTTTTTTGAATCCCCAGCTTTGTAAAATTTCAACAAAATATTCTCTGAACCAATTCTATACGATGAACATTCGTAAGCCAAATAATTGTTCTTATTTCAAAAACAAGGAGGGCGCTATGCTCTTTTCCAACATGATGGCAGTCATTTCAGATGATTTATAGAAGTCATTTTTTATTTTTTGTCATTTGTTGGGAGTTACTAACCACATTGTAAACTTGCCCCCTTGCTGCATATTTTACATTTCTCTGCTTTACTGAAAATATGAATGAGCTGTCAGTTCTTTGTTTAGAAAGTGGTAACCTTGGAAGTGTTAGACGTTTCAATACCTTCAAAGAATTCGAAGTGCCCGTTTTACAATGAAAATTCCACTTGCAGCTAAAAGAGCAGAGAAATTTAAATGGAGCTTTAGCTTCAGCCAGTCTCTCTGAAATTAACATGAAGTTTTTGCTTCTCTGCTCTTTTCCCACTGTAGGTGGTTTTTTCATTGACAGTCCCTATTGCCAGCCTCTCAGCATCGCACCTTTTATTATTCACTTGGGCCCTCAAGATTTCTTCTCTGACTTCTAGAACCATCAGGTTGTGTGGCTCGAAATGGCATTTTGTACATGTCTTAAAAGCAAGAACAAACGTGGCTCGTTTTGAGGTTTCTCAACTTCAGACATGGAATCTGAGCTTTTTTCCTTTTTTTTTTTTTTAAAGTGTTTTTCTCACTTCTTGAACTTTGTTCCGTTTAATGAAAAGCAATACTTACTCCAAGCCACAGTCCTTTCTTTGGGTACATAGCAATAGATGTGTATATACTTCCGATTATTTCTTTACATTAGAAGGCAAAGACTGGTGTGTCGAGGGGGGGGGAAGGGGAACCAAACACCAAACCAAGAAATTAAACCTAGCAGAGTGCCTGCTTTAAGCAGTGAATCCTGCGTTTACCTTCACTATTTAAGTACTTCAGGATTTTAATACTATGACTGTATTTGCATGTTTCCTATAAAAATTGCTACAAAGACTTGCAATGGTCACTCTTGAAGCAGTAGTGCTTTGTACCATTGTGCATGTCAGCAGACATGAAATGTAGCAAAAGGCAGAAGAAAAAAATAGAATATATATTTTTTCCAAAATCTAACTAAATTATATATTCTCTCTCTCTCTCTGTCTCTTCCCCACATCATTAATATGAGGCACAAAAAGGGTAGGCCTGAACTTGACTTTCGAATGGATTGCTTTTGTGTCTCTCTTAAAATCATCACCAAATGATAGGAAAACATAGTATTTGGTAAACATCCAGTTCAAAAAACTTTGCTGCTCTAAATTTACTATGTTTTTTTTTCTCTTAAATATTTGTATGTTGATATTTTGAGATTGTGAATCAGCAATCAGCAATAACTGAAAGGTGAATGTTTTGTTAAATGGTATTGGAACATCTATATGTTGCAGTTTAAGACTTTTAAGCAGTTATCAGCAGGTTAATACCACTTTATTCTCATTCTCTCCGGACCTTCATAGCCATATGCACTTGTATAAAATAAGCAGAAATGTAGTGACTGTAAGCTGAGATCGTGATATAAAAGGTAAGAGATTTTATTTTCAGCTTAAAGAATATTTTTATTGCTTTTTTCTAAAAATCTCATGTACCTGTGACAATCTTGTATATGGCACGTTTTTATTATGTCTTGTTTAACTAAATGTTTAAAGAGGTAATACATAGGTCTGAATTCCAACTTTGTATTTTTCAAGGCCACTTCAAATAATCCAGTTTCACTTAAAAAAGAAAATACTACTTAACACTTTTAAGAAATTGTTTGGTTTTATCAACAGCCTGTTCTCCTTCAAATATTTTTCTCTTGTGTAGCATAAAAAGCTGTACTGATACTGCTGTGTGTCAGGCACTGAATTCCTTGTGTACCTGTGGAAAACATTTCAGCAGGTACCAAAGCCACGGCCACGGCCTGCACTGAAAGCCATACCATGGTTATAGGTATGTGGAATAAAAATGAGAAATGGAATGTGTGATATTATCTAACTAATACAGAGAGAAATTATTTCCCTGAACTATTAAAGCTAAACTCCAAATTAAGAATGAAAGACATTACAGTTAAAATCTGCAGAGATCAAATTACATTAGGACAAATTAATTCATGAAGCAGCCAGGTTTGCTTTCCTCTTGTGGGTGCAGTGGGAGGAGACAAAGGTAGGCAGGCAGTGATTTAACTCTGCATGAATAATTTGCTTAGCTGTGGTTTTCTAAAGCTAGAAATTAGGATACAGCCATCCACAAATAATTCTTTTCAGTTCTGTAGTAAATGTTTTAACAAATATTTTACTTGGATTAAAATGGTTTTGGATTATGACCTATATGGTGCACATGATATTTGTAGTTTTAAAATACTAGGGTTTTTTTTTTAATTTGCCTTTATATAATCTTGCATTATGCAAAGTTGCATAGTACAGTACTGCACAATTGCAGTACTTGCAGTACTTGAAGTTGCTGGAAACAACTCTTTTTATATAAAAATGGTAAAAAAAAAAAAAAAGGAGGAAATTGATGATGTATTAGCATTTTAGGGTCTCAATTCAGAGATGAGAGCATAAAATACCCTGATTGATCACAGTTTATACTGATGTAAAACAGGAAAACACTTGGTATGGAATCTGTAGTAGAGTATCAGGCCCAAAGCTTGTTGTTTTGCATCAAAATATAACAGCAAAAATAAACTCTATTTCATTTCAATATTGAAAACATCAAATTCAGTAAATAACTGCATGTGTAGGTTATCCATAACTCAGGATATGTCTGGATAGAATTCATACGTTGATATAGAAAAGTAGCTGTTACATATTGTCAGCTTTGCTACTACTGGCAGAAACCTGATCTTGCAAGTGGCCTATAAATTTGCACTGGGGGAAATGAACTTAAGGAACTGTACCAGTGACTTGCCCATGAAAGCACATAACCATTTGATTACATTTGCAGGTGCAATTGATGAGCCTTCCCATTTGGTGGTGCAGGTTTTCATCTGCTGTTGTCTTCAAGGTGCAAACCTGGGGCTTGGTCTAAAGCTCACTTAAAATTCAATTCATTCTTTCAGTCTGTCAGGCTAAGCAGTCCTGATAGCAGAGCAGCAGGCTGCTCTGTCTTCTTCGGAAGACAGTATTTTACATGTGTCAAGACAATGTTAAGGTGCATTATAATGAACTTCTCTTGAAGTATTCCTTTCCTAGGCTTACCTGATGTCAGTTTGACAAGCACTGTCCAGTCAAGGACTGATTAATAAAATGACTTGCTGACTCTTATTTGATCTGTTTCTTTGTGGCCTGTACTTGGCAGCTTAATCCATTTGTATTGGTTTCCATCAGAACTGCTTTGACTCTGAATTTCAGTATTTTTGTCATTACCCTTTTAACTCTTTACAATCCTAAGCACTCCACTTTTCTGCTTTTTTTAAATTCTCACTTTGCTGGATCTTCTCTTTTTCACTGAAAAAATACTAAATTTCTCTAATACATTTTTGTTTGTAATGCAACTACTTATGTCCGAAATTTATCCCCTTGCCTTTGCTGCACCCCTTCTCAGTAGGATAGGCACCATTTCCTGACATACGAAATACACAGTGTACTTAAGACTCCTAAATACTGGTTTTTGCAGCCACTTGGAATCAGTGGTAAGATGATGCAAGATTACCTAGGAACCTGTCTCACTGACAGCAGCAGAACTTGAGCAAAACATTCCCGTGTATTGAAGTGTCACGGATGTAGGCTCCTTAAGTGCCTAACATACTGGCATTTGAGAGAGCAATTAAATTATAACAGTAGGTTTTAACCTAACTGAAATACCAGGCTATTATCTGATGAGTAATTTGGGTAACATCTGCTTGATCAGTGTTGCAACAAGCACTGTTTTGCTAAGGCAGAACTAGAAATTCCTCTTTTTTGCATAATAAGCTTCCTTTTAGAAGCCTCCTCACAGGAGCATGGTCTAAAGTGCCTGTTCTGTGAGATTAGAGGTCTATTTTACGGCTACTGAGCTTTGTATATCTGGATATACCAAACAGCCAAATATGTAAACTTTGTTCCATATGCTTTGTGCAGCTGCTAGTGTCGTAGTACCTTTTTAGCGAAGCAGAAATGTTACAGTTTGCATTTCTCGTTCACGGAAAAGAATTCTGAAAAAGTTCCTTTCAATTAGTATGTATATAAATAGGATACCAGGGAAAGTCTGTGCCTGTACACTACCCACCTTAACTCTAGTTTTAGCTAACCAGATGATAGTGTGTATTTTGGGAGATTAAAAGAAGCCAGAGCTTTATAATGAAGAATTGACCTGTTTAACATGTTATCTGTATTGGAGATGGATGTCATTACCAGTGACTTTGGAAGAACAACTGTGAGCTTCAGTGATCTGCTCAGTTAACACCGAAGAAAGTGAGGCTATTTACAGAGTGAGGATAAAATATAGACTGTTCCAGTGTTAGAACAGCGTTTGATTGCCTTTAGCCACTCTTGCATACAAACCCATAATTAGGCAGGTACTTGCTTTCCCCTTCTACCAGTTTGGGTTTCATGGGACCACACGAGGGAGAAATGTATGGATGACCAGCCTGTTGCGCTGTCTGACTGGTGTGCCCATGCAGGACAGCAGTTCTCTCTGCCCCATCTCCCCTTCAGAGAATTTAATCCCAGTTGACTTCTTACACAGTTGTAGCACTGGTGTAAAAGCAGCATTGATATGACCTTGCTGTGAGGTCAAACCTTCTCGAAGCAGTGCTTTCCTTTGTTTTGAAACAGATGAAAGCTCAACAGAAGTATTTTGTAGAAATTTGTCAGCACATGACTTCAGGAGACACCCAGTGTTATCACAGATGTGATACAAATCAGCTGGTAGCTCTCTGAAAGTGCATAGCTCTGCAAGGAGTTGGCACCTCCATTTTGCCAGCTGCAATGGTAACAGTGGTCTTTTACAGGTGGAAACCCTTAAGGACTGTGTACTGAAACCATACCTTAGCATTTTTCCTCGTGATGGGTGACTGGCAGCTGGAATGCTTGTCATTTTCCCAGATATGCAACTGTGAATTTTGAAGAAATAAGGTATTTAATGAAGTAGGACTTCAATCCTACTTTGCCAGTCATACGAGATTTCTCCAGGCATGTTCTATCTAGAGAAGGTTTTAAGGCAACCAGATTGGTTTTGAGGGCTTGGCCAGCTGAAAGCACAGTACATGCCATCATGTCCTCTCTCTGCCAGAGCTTGCTGTCTTCCTTAAGCACACGTTCAGGAGTTGGAACATGGTGACCCTATTCCTGGGCATTGTGCCACTTGGATGGAGGGAGGCCAGCCTAAACTCATGAAGGGAATGTGTAACACGCGGCCTCTGTTGCCCAAGCAATTTCTGTTGGACACAGTGCACAAACCAACCCTCACAAAGGCAATTTAGTGCCCGGGTAGGTGGTTCCTAATCTGTCTAATTTGCTGTCATGTAGCCAATGTGAGTTAATTAGATGATTCAGCAATTGTCATGGCTCCCACTTAATGTGCTGTAAACCCTGCTGCTGTGACTTTCACTGCAGTTAAATACCTTTGCTTCTGTGAATTCTGTCCTCCTTCCCTTCCTTTTCTTGTCACCTTCCAGCATCCCAGTAAATAAGTGATTCTCTCAAATTATGGAACTGTTACACAGAAGTTTCTAGATTCTTAAAAACTTTCAATCAGCCTATGAATAGCTTCAGAGAAACAAGTTTTCCTACAAATATTTCAATTTATTCATGTGTCAAGGGACTATTTCTACTCAGATACAAAGATCTGTGAAAACTACTCTGGTATCTCTGGAGACTAGGATTCTTTCTTTGAGAACACTTGCCTTCTGGTAGGAAAAAAGATTTAAAGTTTGTCTTACTCAATAAAAGACTTCGCCCTCTAGCCACTGAAAGAACTTAACTGGGGAAGAGTGCACAAATCTAAAATTATCGAGGCTTTTTGCTTTCACTGAACTATCGAGAAAAACTTCCCTGTCCACAAGTTCCTTATGTTATTAGGAAGCAGAAAATGAAGGAAGAGTGGAATAAGATTTTTCAAGTTGTCGAAGAAAAAAAATCTGTTTGTTGGATGTTCAGCTATGGGACATCAATCTCTTGGCACTTCTTCTAAAACTCCAAGATAGCAATAAACATGAGCAGCTTTAATGTACCATCCCTGATCCAGTCCCAGCAATGTCCTTGCAGAGTGAACTTGGCAGTCCCTCTCTTTTCAGTCACCAGTCCCCTGAAAGAAACAGTGTCACTTGCTTCATTTGTAATCCTGCATCTGTACTGCTGAGAGCCCATAGATCATCACAGTCTAGAGGTGGGAATCCTGAACATCTCTCCAGAACTGTATAAATGAAGAGCAAGCAGACGATAGAGTATTTCAGTCTTTACTAAGACAAAATTGCAAATTTCCCCCTTTTTGCTTGGTAGGCTGAGATACGATCATTCAGTATTAGAACTTCTTGCCTTTAGCCAAATTCTCTGTAGACAGTTGCCTGTTACTTAATCAAGGGAAAAGTATGTCCCAGCTTCAGATGAGTTCCAAGTCACAGAAGCAGCTTACAAAAATGGCTACTATTTCCGGTGGCTCCGGGAGACAGCACAAGAACTCTGCTACACTGGATTCTTTTGGATACATGATGAGATATGTAAATATGAAGTTCAGATTGTTGTTCTCAGTCATGAAGCTGACTAAGACTTCTCCTCTCTGGCATCAGAAGAATGAAAATGAGCTCTTTTCTGGACTCACTGACGAGTTGTACTGTCTTAAAAAACAGGAACTCAGCTTGAATGTTCAGGACACAGACCCTCTCAGGCTTCCTGCTGAATAAATCTATTGGAAAATGAGATACTTTTATTGACTTCTTTAAAGCAAAGGGATATTGTAGTTGCATCTGTTATCTATAGTATATGAGACAGCTTGTCTAACAGCTCATTGGTTTAATTCTTCTGTTTTAGCACATCTAGTTTGTTGTTCCTTACTGTGGAAATTCTGTTACAGTCATTTTAGAGCAATTCAGTGGAGAAACTCGGCACTGAAGTCCTATGCCTATGGATTGTGGCAGCAGTTTTCACCTGTACTTTCTTTTGAACACTAACCACTTAAGCTAGTGATTAAGCATTTGACATTGTCATCACAAAGTTGTTTTATTACTTAACCTCAGAAATTATGTCTCCTTAGCTTTATGTGTGTCATCTAGAGCCATACCTATTTATGTCCAAGTTTTCTAGTGCTCCTGAAACATCTTCCTTTTTCCCATTCTGCCCGTAGAAATGGGACTGATTCCGTTGTTTGTCTGTAACTGATGTTTAAGATAATACAGAAGCATCAGTAGGACACATATGCCTATTCCTCTAGTCTGGGGTCTTCTACGAGAAAGGACGCTTTTTCTGCTAGGCCTGTCTGATACTGTGTAGGCAATCCAATGCCTTACTAAAAGTAGCTGTGTGAGTTTTGTAAGAGAAAAGTTCATCATAGTATAAGATTTAAATTCAGTAAAGTGTTTTTTTTCTCCAGTTCCTGTGGCTGCATGAAACATTCAGACCACATGTTTACCTTGACATTTAAGAGGAGCTGAATGTCCAAAAGTGGTACGTGGAGATGTGCAACTCTAAAGCACATTTCTTATTTTGGATGTTGTTTTATCTT
The DNA here is from genome assembly GCA_008921705.1 of Burhinus oedicnemus. Classification (NCBI taxonomy): domain Eukaryota; kingdom Metazoa; phylum Chordata; class Aves; order Charadriiformes; family Burhinidae; genus Burhinus; species Burhinus oedicnemus. The sequence continues at coordinate 255,300 of VFFE01006735.1, read as the reverse complement.
GTATTTGGTGCCTTAACTCTGTACAATCTAAGGTCATATATACTGTACAACAGGTAGTTAAGTATACTTTAAAAGAACCCATCAAGCCTAGTCTACAGAAACTGTTGCAAAGACTGAAGCCTTCTCAGTGGGAGAGTTCTCTTCCATGTTTAATAATCCATTGATGAACATGAGTTGCAAGAATTTAAACCATATATTGAAATTTTAACCACAGATTGAGACTGAATTTATCTGATTTCCAACTTCAAAGGTTTGTGGCAATAAGATAATTAAAGGTACAGTCTCTTTCTATGCTGTGTAAGTAAACAACATCAAAATGTTTTATAGCTAGCCAGAAGTGCATGTTTGTGAAAACCTCAGGACTGTTATCTCTACTAGAACAAGTTACACTCATTCTAAAAGGCATTAATTGAATGTAATTGGCTGTCATTCATTGATACAGGGGAGTCAGAATGAGTAAAAGTTGCAATTAAGTTTTAATTTCAAAATAGTACATAGACTTAAGCCTCATTCCTGCCTCTTACCTGGGTCTAGAAGTGCCAGGTACCTTATGCTGCTTTGCAGTTCACGAGGTGTACTGTAGCTTCTACTTGAACACAGCCTTGCTGAATGCATCTGGTCCTGGCAGAACGGACTGAGGCAAGAGAGAGAGAGAAAAAAATATGAAGCTAGAATGCCCTTCTCCAGTCTTAAAAGGTTGAACATCATAGATAGAAAGTTGGGGGAAAAGTTGCACTGCCTTTTCCAAGTCCACTAATAGACTCTGTGGTAAAACCAGGAGGTTTATGTCTACTGTGGTAAACCAGCAGCCTTAGTATACTAAGAGCAGGGGGAGATGGTATTGGTTTTTTCAGTAGTTCACAAGAAATTATGTAAGAGGTTTAAGCTATCCAATATAGCAGGCTAAAAGCTGCTAGCGATGTTGCTACAGGCAATTAATTTTTTTTTCTGTTCAGTAAACAAGTCCAGGATGGAAGGTTTTCCAGAGGAAGAGGAACAGGAGAAATCCAGTGAACAAATTCTATTTCCTGATGCAGCCCTATCCAAAACAGGGAGACTGCTCCAGGCAGTGTACGTAGCATGCAACTGAACTTTGGGAGTGAAAGGAATAATAGTAATTTCCCCTAAAGGAATACTAGTAACTTATTTCTACAATGCCCACAGTATTCTAGACAGCTTGATTTTACACAGAACAGCATGGCAACAAGGGAAAGCAGATACTGCTTCCACAACTACATGTTGTAATGTACATATTTCAGGTCACCAATATTGGTGTAACTAGTTCTGACAAAGTAGGTTCATCTTGCCAGAAACGCATATTTTGACATTCTATGCACTTCTGTTTTTTTAAGCTAGAGGAGAGTTAATTATAGCACTCATCTGTTTCGAAGGGAGTAGAGCCAGAAGGTAAGTTTTAACTTCATACTTCGAAGCTGCTATGGATAAGTTGATTAACAGTGTTCCATGGAAACAACCTGATGTTTCTTTGTGCTTATTTTCTTTGTGCTCATTTCTACGTTCTTAGAAAAGCACAAGCTTGTGTAAGCATAATCAATACAAAGTTACTCAGGGTACTGTGTCATCTCAGCAGTGACACTAACTGCATCTTAAGTCAAGAGGCACATATAAATCAAGCTTAATTAAGAGGAACAGAACATCTTGGCAGGTTTTGCTTTGCTACTGGCACTGTTACAGTTTAATGATCTATGCATATGGAAAAGTGTGTATTGCTGCAGTCCCAACAGAACTTCTAGTTCTGTAAGGTTATCCTGTAAACTAACAAAGTAAAATGTAGTCAGTGTATGAGAGTAGTATTCTTTATTTCCACAAAGAACTGTTTAGAAGCAGATGGAAAGTGATACTACTCAAAGCAGAATAATGGTGGGCTGAAGAACAGCGTTCGGAGCAGTACACCTTTTGCATAGTGATTACATGAATTTAATTATGACAATTCTAATTTGCTATACAGATTATTTTGTGTGTTTTCAAACTAGTATCACTGTTTCCCTGCTCAAAATAACAAGATAAAGGCAAGTGTAGTTTTCTAATAACATCTATTGCATGGAAATACACATATATTGGAAGAAAACAGAGGCTGTACTGCAGAGAGCATATTCAACTACAGAGCCATTCTCTGGGCAATGCTGCATAATTTAAGAGTGGGTAAATATGCCATCAGGGACAACACGACACAGAACAGGTGTTTAAAAAAAAAACAAACAAAAACAAACCACAGAAAAATGCCTCTAAGCTTTGTCCAGTCATACATTTATCTTCCCTGAAAAAGGGACAGGTACACTCATATGTGCTTAGTAAGTTATACATCAGACATCACAAAGGTCCTTAAGGACAAATGTTTTAAAGCTAGTCTCCTTTTGGACAGAAAAGGGAGGAAGTTGACTCCGTCTTCCAGTTCCAAAGTGCAGTGTCTTATTTCTGATCCTAACCCTAAATCAATATTTATTGATCAAACTGACTAAGCTTTTTAGGTCAACAAACTCTCTACGAAGCAATTCTGTTCTCTCAAGCTTCTGCAGGGGCCAGCAACTGGTGCTTAACTACTACTTCCACTCAAGAATGTCACCCGTTCTCCAACTGTCCCAGAGCCATTCTGGGACACTTGCACTTCTAAGAGAGCAACACTGCTGTGGGGGGACTGTCAAAAGCACTGAAATATTACAGCAGAGCAAGTCGCAGTGGGCTGTATGCTTTTTAAAGTCCTGTCCAGTTCTTAGTGACAAAGTTGAGCATGAAACCTGTACTGCCAAACGTACCAGCCCCTCAATGAGGAGGACATCTATGGGAAGCAGTCTCAAAGTGAAGATTTTGAGGAAAGGCTGGTGTTTTCCAAGTCCAACTCATAAGCTTTTTTTTTTTTTTTTTTTAAATGGTTGCATTTCCACCCACCAAAAATCACCATCAGTCAAATCAATTAAAACAACTGCTACTAATTTGGGCTAAAACATCCCCCTTGTATAATCCAAACTACCACCACCCATCCATCTAAAGAATTCTTAAGCAAAGAATCCTCAGGAGGCAGAGCTCTGCTAAGAGTCTGCACACTAGAAGGCAGACAGGCAATCTGGCAGTGCAGTATAATGTGACTTTCCTGATGACAATGACTTCTACAAGACAAGGAAGACAGAGGCAGTGCTTTGGGGCAGTGTTTCATGCTCAGCAAGTTTGTAGAGGGAAGGAATGCAATTCTATAAATCACTTGTACTGTATTTCTGTTTAGACTTGAATGAATTTCACTTTTCCTTTGTGGGTCAGCATAGTAAACATTAAAGAAAAGGTCTATTTTTCTAAATCTCTTACACCAATAGAGGTCTGACCTGCAGCCAACAGATGGATTTATTTATCCACAGAGGACAGAGTGTTTATTTTTACACTAAGATTGGATATGGCATTGAATAAAAAGAAGTATGACCTTTGAAGTATCTAAACCTTAAATACTATGAACAAATTCCACAAATGAGTAATATGGTGGACAATTCCATCTTTCTTCCTAATAAATCTCTCAAAAGGAGTTACCAAGAATTAAACTTCCAAATGAAGTACAAGAGATCCTTGTGGTCTAATTACAGACTACTTTCAAAATATTTACCATTGCTCCCAAGTTGTAATCTGTAGAGAACAATGATGATTAAGCTATTCCTGACTATACTGTAAATAATGCAACTTCAAATAAAGTAATTCGGCAACCACCTTAGCTATTTATAGCATTGGAAATGTAATCTGAACATTCAAATTGTCTTTATTTGGTTGCAGTTGAGTGGGAATAAAAATAACTGCACACTGAATTTTAAATTGAGCTATATCTACTCACTAGCCAAAAAAGCCTGCAAATGTAAAGTAAATGGAATGCTCTTTGTACATTAAGTTGCTTCCTCACGTGATGCTGTACCCTGTACACTTGGCTTCATTTGGCTTCTGTGTTGTGGTTTGTACGCCAGCCACTGTTATTAACTGTACACAACACTCAGATCTGCAGTGTAATCTTGGTTCATTTGCCACTGACTGTAACCCAATGCTACAGACTTCTCTGTATATAAAACCGTAACCATGTCCCATTTGCTTCCAATAGCATACAATAAAGGCTTATCTCTGTAAACAGGAATTATGACCTTATGATTGGTTTGGGTTTTTTTGTTTACAGTGAGGAAACTGGCTTTAGGGTTTTTTGAAGCCTGGGAAGACAAACCACCGTAGTCCATTTTACTTTAGTCAGGTAGTAGGCTCAGCAGAAAGGGGAGACAGCGCTTCTAAGGCTGCAGTTTTAGTGGAGATGATTATTAGCAAAGTTGTGACTTTGAGATGTGAACATAAAGCACATTTATTCTCTAACAAGCAGAATGCATTCCTTCACAAAAGTGGCAGTGAATAGAGTACACAGGACTGAAATTGTGCAAGGGCTGCTGCACACAAATACCATTGGAGGTTAGCCAAGGAAGCAGTAACAGAAAAGCCCAGAGAAGGCTGTGATGAGACTACCCAGGAAGGCAAGTTTTACTTCAGAATGAAAACTGGGCACTTCCTAGTATTTAGCTAATTAAAAAAACTGCACGTCTGTTTTTCTTAAAAGATAAATTACATACATGAAGAACAAGTAAGGTTTTCTCTTAAACTTTTTCCCTCTCCTGCCCCTCTCATTTCACTGTTTCCTAAACATTAAATTCCTGTGGTCCCAGTTTGTCCTCTGAGGTCTGAAGCAAATCCGAGCAATTTCCTTGTCCAGAGCCATTGAGGGCAGGAGTTGAGGATACCATGACAATTGTGTGGCTGTTGTTGTTTGCTTGAGGCTGCAACTCATGGTAAGATTTACTGGAATATACAAGTATGTCCAGTTGCCTGGAGTTACAGAACAGTTTTCCTCTAAAAGGGAAGATCGAGAAGTCTTTTTATCATATGTTTTTACCTTTTCTTAGAAGTGTTTTTTCTAGTCTTTAATTCAGCATTTCAAGTCTAAGTGCAGAGGTCATTAATCAAATGCAGAGGAGATCAACCTTGAGAAAGGATTAAAAACGTGAGCTGACTAAAGCTGAGATTGCTCTTAATAAAATGAGATGTATGGAACCCCACAGCTTAACATATATGACAACTGGAATAAGAGCTGGTGTGAGACTTTTGCACTCAACAGAACAGTGTGCAGCCAGCTGAGTCTGCTGTTGTGCAGCAAACAAGTCAGTTGCGCACGTAAGAGCTATTGAGGGGGCACTGTACCAAAACCAACTAAACCATGCATCACTTAAAATGCAGAGCTGCATCAAATATTTAGCAAGTAAGATCCATAAAGAACTGAACACAGTCAGTTAAGAAAACATCATTAACACTTGGCTGAAAGGTCAGTTTTATCCTATATATCAGCATAATTCCACACCTATGTACATGCTTAATGTTAGCTATCTTATTAAGAGGTCATTCAGAAAGCTACCTCAGGATTATCATTGTGGAGGTGCTGAGAAGGCTGACAGCTCTTCAGCAGTAGCCTGGCAATTGCTGGTCAGTGACAGCTAATGAAATGAGCTGGGCCCACTCCAGGAGCTGGCTGACATTCTGTGGCCTCACAGGAATGAAACAAGGGGTAGATAAGGAAATGGTGCACAGGAGGAGTAATACAATGCTGATTCTTGACTGATAAAGGATGTTGGCATATCCTTCTTTCTTCACTGTGAAACTGCCTGATATCTCCTCCTTAGTTTTATTCCTGTCCTGCTGCAGCTAACATAATCTTGCCCAGGCAGTTACACAGTGTCTTGTTTGGGAGAACAGGGAAGCTGCAATTTGTGGCCCTCTGTACTCATCACTATTAGTACCTCTTCGTCCCCCTCCCCCCCCCCCCCGCCCCCCAAGCAACAAACAATACCAAAGTCTGTCTACTTTCTCTCAGCATACTGCAATGTCTCTTGCTATCAACCTGCAGATGAATGCATGCAGTGAAATCTGCAACAAAAAGCTCCTTCATCATTTTCAGGCTGTCCCCAATGTTGTTTGAGCACACTAGCCCCATCCCTTGCTGACACAGCACTGAAGGGATCCATCCAGAAGGAACCATCTGATTAACAAGCATGATGCCCAGTATATCTTGCTGCAATCAACATCATGTTGAAAAAGTGTATTTGATTACAGAGGAAGCAGGAAAAAATTATTCACTGGTGTCCATGCAAGTAACAAACCAGCCTCTCACTTCCATATGCAAAGAACTGTTGCATCTATGAACCTGCCCCAAAAAATCAGAACTAGCGCTAGTCTCACTTTACAATAAACATGCAATACCAAACAATGGAAATTCCATGTCCTACTGTCTCTTCATTTCAGCAGCGTGATTTATCTAGATGTCAGTTCTCCTTTCTCATGAATAAGTAACAGATCCCAAATGCAAGGTTTTGTAACAGGCATTTAGGACACTGAGCGCTGACAAAAGCTCCCATTTACTCAAAAGCACACTTCCAGTCTGTGTACAGTGAACACGAAACCATCCCTCATGCTGGTCTACTTTGATGCTAGCCTGTTTTAAGATTTGCAAAATGGTTAAGGAAAAGCAGTTAATGCGGAGTGAAAGTAGAGGTCTACTTTCAAAAGAAAAGTAGGATACTTAATAGTATCTCAAACAAGGACATGTGTGTTCCCCAGGCTCACAGACACCTACCACAAGGCTGCTAGACAGTTGATGATTCCAGGTTCCCTTGCAAAAAAAAAAATAAAAATCTGAAGGCACTCATTTCAGCAGTTAGGTTTTGAAAACTTAGGTGCGTGACACTCTGAGCTACACCCTACTTGCTACAGGACCGGTAACTTGGGTGACAACTATTGTTGCTCAGAGCACAGACTTAAGCATGGGATCAATTCCTATTGTTCCACAAAAAGCACGTAAAAAGCCAGATTACAAAACTGTCCATCGGATGCCAGCTGCAGTGTTCTAAGTTTCATCCCAAGATCAAAGCCCCACAGAACTAGTGTGGTCTCCTTCAATCCCTCCATCAAGCACCTAGTCTGCCCAATACCAGAGGAATGTCCATCTCTGCTGCAGAACTCCCTACTGGCACTTTACACTTACTGGAGCATCACCTATCCTTTCAGGGCACGCCCTCAATAAAAGAGAAGACTAATTTCTTTACCAGAACTGTCCCCTCTGCTAAGCTAGCATAAATTCTTTGTGAACAGCACCCCTCTTTCCGCAAGAATAGAAGTGTCACCTCACTTAATTGCTCACGACGTAATGCTGACTTTGGTTGTTTGCTGAAGGATTGAGTTCCAGCAAGTCAGCTATAAAGAGTTCTTCTCTTTCCCATTTGCTGAGCTGTAAATTATCCTTCCCTTTTGCCACCCCAATCCTTGGTACACTCAATTAAAGAAACTGGAGCTGCTAATGCTTTCAGGGCCTTGCATTCATCTTCACTTTGGACTATACATTCCAGCACATTTATTTGTTAAGTTATAAAAAGCCTGTGTGTACTCTTGTTACAGTAATACAAAAAGGCCCTTTCTTACTCCAGGCATGAACACGGGGCAAAAAAATAGAAAGGCCTTTGGATCTCAAAAAAGGGTCACATACCCTAGCACAAACAACACTTCCCTCTACGACCCTTTGCTTAGGTGCTGACACATACCAAAGATGGGATTTCCCGCTTGCAGTAAAGGCAGACTCAGCCCTCTGCTAGTTATCATTTATTCAAAGGGATTTTTTTTTTTTTTTTTAAAACATGGGTAACTTCTCATTACAGCAGAAGAGGCAAGGCTAAAACAGGGCAGGATGACAAACTATAGCTCAGTAAATCAGATTGTGCTGCCCTGTAAAGCAATTCCACACAAACTCCTATATTACTGACACTGCAGGCCTTGAGGTAGCAACAGGATTTTTGCATACAGCACAAAGCAAGATGTGGACAGGGATGTGAGTTGCAAATTACAGGTCAGTTATCCTGGTTTTAATAAACAATGTGGTTTTGAGAAAGATGCTGTTACATGTTGAAGACATAACCTTCTGTGTCTGCGGCTTGGGAACTACAGAGATCTGTGGGTGCCTCAGTTTAAGCTGTGAATAAACAAACCTGAAAGACGAAGATGAGACCAAATCCCAGTGACTGCAGGAAGGGTGACGACAGCTTTCTCCATCTTCTGTTAATACAGTTATTCCAAAAATCTTCCCTACGCTGGTTAAGATTAAAGGCTTAAATACCCAGAAGGTTAAGTCTAATTGTAAGAAACTGCTCCAAACTGACTTTGAGGGCTCCATTTCTATGCGGTCCGAGAAAGGTGCTCTTGCAGAGAAAGCCAAGAGCCAGTTTGCAAGCCTCAGCCTCAACTGGCAGACCTCATTCCAGGCAATTTCATCTTACCTTGGCAATAGTGAAGGCAGAGCCCTGCCTGCACCCTGCCTGGCTGAGGGGTGGAATTTTTCCTACACAACAGCTTTCTACTTTGAGATGAAAGGCACAGAATCAATAAACCATTCCAGTGATGCCACAGTTACAAAAAAGGATCCGTTCCTCACAGCTCTGGCTGACCTGTACAGAAAGGGCAGTATCACAGATTCTTTGTCATTATTCCAATCCTTTGTTCTGCAAATTTTGTTCTGCATACAGCTGAAGGTAAGAAACACAGAGCTGCTTAAAGGAGGCATCTGTTTAGAGCATCTGATAGAATCCCAACAGAACTGGTCTGCCAAGACAGGACTGCACGTTCGAGCAGCTATCTCAAGATATTTTATACTCTATTTAATCTCTCACCTTGCTTGCTATGTACAAAGGGCACATGGACTATTCAGGGTTTTCTGGGACAATGAACTGCCTTATTTTAATACTGGAACAAATTAAAAATTACACAGCTGAAGCAAAGGACAACACCCTCCCTTGCAAAAAATAACAAAATCAAAAAAACCAAACAAACCACTAAGACCAGACTAGCACATACCCAGATTAGAAAAATGCAGCAGCGCTCAGGTGAAAGATGATTAATAAACTAAATTCAAGTACATTACATTATTCTCAGTGAGAAAAATGAATGAAGACTTGGACAAAATTTAGAACTTCACAGTTACACTACTTATTACTGGCCCCCTCGCTCTGTCCTAACCATGGAAATGAGCAGCACCTGTAACTTCTGAAGACATTACGAGATCAGAGCAGGCTGTTGAGTTTCTAGTGGATTCTAAAAAGTCTGTTACTGTAATGCCGAGACTGAAGGCACCCAGGAGCTCTACAGTTTGCTGTTCATGTCTGTGCAAGCAGCAGACATCTCATCCATAATTCATAGAAGTCTGGCAGAGGCTTCCATAGCCCCTCTGGCATGCTGGGTTTTTTCACTGTACCATGCAAAAAACACCTTAGGGAGACGCACAGTCGTCATCTCGTAGAAACACTACCCTTTCCCTTCCATGCTAGATGAGATCTTGTTACACAAGTAATTCTCAGTGGGATTATGCAGCAGTCCTACCATGCCCTGAGTAGGTGGAGAGCTCAAATATACATTACTATGCAAGCAACAAGCCTTCATCCTCCTCCTCTTTCCCATCCATTCGCTCTGGTGCACTAGTATTAAATTACCATAAAACCACTTCTTTAAACTAGCATAAGCCTTCAGGGCACACAAGACATTAAGTCACTTCCCTCTCTTCTTGTCAGCCAAGAACTGTGCCAAAACCACAGTGGTTTTCTATGGTATTCTTAAAAGAACTGATAAAACCCCTTAGCTCACATCATGAAAGCTGATAGTGGCACAGCTCTTAGTCTCATCTCAGCAAGTATTCTACTACTTTTTCTCAGGCACAGAAATTGAATGAAATATGCGCAACAGTTTTCTTTTCCGTAGGTAGGATAAACTTGCCAGATAGATGGGAAAACCCCATCAGGAGTCATTCTAGTGTCACCTCTCAAAATTCATTTAGGAATGTGGGTCTAAGGCTACCTTTACCCTGGATTGCACAGACAACTCTATGCATTAACAGATGCAGGGAGTTTAAACACACAGCTTTGATGTATTCATGGTATACACTAACTGTACACTCTGCATGATAAGGGCTTCTGCTCATATGTGGCAGCCTGCAAGTCTCACCACTTCTGCACTTTCTGGAGTCTGAGAGTCCAGAGTGGCTGTGATTCCATCTGTAATGCTGCAGAACCTTCCAAAAAACCATGACTCGTCACACAAGGGGAACCTCTGTAACACCATAACTAAAACAGCATGCTCACTTCTATAAAACAACCTGCACTCTGAATAGTTACCACGTCCAGAGACAGTCATGTACAGAGTTAAGCTGCATACCAAAGGCCCGTACGGTGAGATCATGATACAGCAAGCAAATAACTAAAGTCACATCACCTCCAACTGTAACTCAAGTCCCTAAAGCCAATTAAAAAATACTTTTGCCCTAACATTGTAATTAAGGTAAATATAAAGTTTTTCATATTCTGAAAAACTTTTCACTATTATGTGATAATCTTTTGCTATAAAGTTTGCTACACCTCGTATCTCAACCAGTATTAGTAAAACAAGAGAGTAACAGAAAGACTTACCAGTACTCCAAGCCAATTTCAACATGTATTAGAAATACACCTCACAGATTTACTTCCAGCACACTTCAATTTTACTACACTTCCTTCTAGCAGATCCTTTCCATACAAGGACATAACACAACTTTCAGAACAGACTCGTAAGAGAGTAATACGGACTGTTCCAGTCTTGTAACTACTCCAGGTTATCAGATTGTAGATTTTTGACTTGCTAAAAGAAAATGAGGGTTCACATAGACGTTTTTGCTAATGCTAGGCACCTTATATCATTAGATTCCTTGGAAAACTCCAGGCTTAATGATTTGACTATTTCTCAACAATTCATTCAAACAAGCTATAAAGTTTAGTGACAAGGGCCAGCATGCTGAAAGCAAAAGGTTTTCAAGAACGTGTCTCCCAGATCCAGCTGTGCCAAAGCAACAGGTCCCTGCCCCTGGGCAGCTTTGTCACCGTCATCCTCCCAGACACTATCACAGCCACAGACTTCTTAGCTGTGCAGTTCATGAAAGTGCTCCCAGCCGGTACCAGACAAAGTCAGCTGGGTCAGTTTAAGCAGGTTTGTTGCTGGTCCAAACTAACCACTGCACATTTTGTAAGAAGAACATAATAAAACAGTGCCAACTGCTCTGCTGGCAAATCAGTGTGAGTCATTACTCTTAACAGCCCACAGCAACTGGCATCTGAGGGCAAACACCTCCGATGTCAGCACTGCATCTGGAAGACAGCATCTATCCAGAATGCTAGAATATGGCCCCTCTCTTCCCTCCCGAAGCAAGGGAAAATTCTAAACGTAAACTGCAAAGCATATCTGGAACATTTGGTTCACAGCGGTGCACTATGTGTCACGCATCATCTACATCTAGTTCAGAGCACCTTTTAGGGCCGAGCCCATGGCACACTCTTCTCTTCGAAAAAGCTCCATCAGCAATAGTCTGTTTCCAAAAAAACAGTTGGCATCTTTCCTACATCACCTACCTACAGAACATCAAGCCCCTGGCACAGTTATCACAAAAAACTTTTCACTACAAAAAGTGAAAAGCAGCATTAAAGCAGCAGTTATCTATAGCAAAAAGAAGAGTCATAGGAATAGCGCTATAGCATGTCTTTACTGCAAAACTGTTTTAACATATTCGAGTTAACCCTACTGGATTGAGAAGAGCCTAAGTGTACATTAAACTTAACTGCTCTGTCCCTATGGCTGCAAACTAAGGATTTGACTCTGTAGCAAATGACGACCAGGTTGGTTGCAGATCTGCCCCCTCTGTCACGCTAGCACTGGTATGCCTGGGTGAGTGCTGTCACCAGGAAGCCAGGAGGAATGTGCAGTTGGGAGAGAAGGACTGACCTTTTAGTGCTATTTGATCATTCCATCAGTTCTACCACACTAAATCTGCACATGATAAGATGGAAAATATTCATCAGAGAGTATGCTTTTTAGCAAAACTAAAGCTTTAGGTCTTGTAGAGTTCATAATTAGACAAGCAGAAACTCAGCACAGATTTGATCATCCTAAGGCAAAAAAATCAATAAATAAAAGTACCGCATGAGAAATGCACCTGCAAGAAAGCGCCTGCGTTTTCTTTCTTTACCTCTTCTCTGACATACAGAGAATATGATGTGCCAAGCAGTCTCAATAATACATGCAGTAAGGATAAGACACTACAAAGAGAAATATGTTGAAATCTGCATCTCTAGCTATATGCTATGTGGCATCCTGACAGATTCTGTCTTTATTAGTTCATTGCTTGAATTACCTAATTGCTGAATTTTATTAAAATAGATTTTAGCTCCCTAAAAGTATAGAGAACATTTAATTTAACATTAAAAGATCATTCAATAAAGACGGTTTCTGTTAAGAACCTTGCTATTTAACATTGCTCTTTAGAAGTCTTGTAGGGTCCAGGACTTTTACAGTGCCATCTGCGGCAATTTCATCTATGGCAATTTGGGCCAAACCCTGTAAAATAATTACTCAATTAAAAATAAAAGCTATTTCACAAGACTGGTTAGCAAACTGCTTCTGCAGTCCTCTGGGGGAGATCAGATACATCAAATTCTGCTCGTTACTTCAGGAAGAGACATCAGAAAACTTCTATTTACAACAGTCTTTACCCTATATAAATACATTTGTCTGCATTACATGTGTAAACACATAAGCTATAGTGATTTTTTTTTCTATACGTATTAGCTACAGCAAAGAAATAAATTTCTTTTTACAAATCTATATAAGATCTACCTCAGTGATTCTAAGATTTACAGAAGTGGATTTTTTTTCCTTATTCAAGTTTTCCATACTTCCAGCATCAGAATACAACCAACATTCAGCAGAGCTTGTAACAGGGAGGAGGAAACCATGATCTGCCTTAACCTGCTCAGCAGTTAGTGATTTGATTGGCTCCTTGTTGTGCAGGGTCTCCATGGGGAGAACAGTACAAGGCAGCCGCTCATCGCATTACAGATCAAACAGTTCAAGCACACAGTGCTTTATTAGTTCTCACATCCTATTTCAAAGCTTTCCCTTTCAGAAGGCCTCATTTCACCTTTTAGCAAAGTTGGCGCAAGAAAGGAACAAACCTGTCTACGACTGTGACAAGGTGACATAAAAATTAACCCCGCAGAACAGCAGGTGCTGATGCTACACAGCAAGAGAACTTACCACTTTCCTCAACCTGAGGGGCCTATGGTGTTGTCTGCAAAGGGGGGGTGGGGTGGGGTGTGGGAGACAAGGCAATTTAAATGCCATGCAGATTAAGAGAAAATTTTTCACCTTCTCCACAAACACCATTAACACACTACCAAGTTCAGCACAGGTTTCCCCCAAGTATTATCAATCTCCAGCAATTAACATCATCTTCTAAACCTCTGCCATCTTCCCCTGCACTAGTGCTCTCCAGACACCACCTACATGTGGCACTGCAGATGCCAGGGTGAGCTCAAGGAGAGCAGTCCGCTGAGGAGATCCCCCACAGACACCACTGGCGCCATGTGGGGAATGCAGGAACCGCCATGCTGAAAGGCCTCTGCTCCCCTCAAGGCCTCAGGATCAGGGGTGGCTCAGCAGCTCTGGGCAGGCTGTTCGGGCACCATCCAGTGTGCCCACACTCAGCCTCTCCTCCCCGCCTGGGCAGATCCAGCCTTTGCTCTCGCCACCGCCCTCTTCCACCATGGCACTGTACCTCACCTACCACAAAGCTTCCAGCAAACAAAATGGCGCCCTGCAGAGGCCACCGTCGGTGATGTCCAAGGGCAGCCCCACGAGCCGCCGTCTCTCACGGGCCGCTCCTGCTGCCAATCAGTGCGCCAGCCTATCATAGATCGCTCTGGGACCCGCGGGCTCTGCCCCCTCCACTCCTCAGGAGGGAGCCATGACCGCTGGCGCCTTCCGTCAGGCAAGGAGCTGCACCCGGTGGGGTTTTCGTTTTCCTTTTTGCAGCTGTCCAAGGAGGGCTCTGAAGAATTTGGGGTGCTCCACACTGCCTCTCCTCAACTAAATCAGCCTGAGACAATCATTTGCATGTTAAACTTCAAAGTCAGCTCAGTTCCACTCATCTTGTGTTTGGCAAGAACTTAAAAAGATTGCGAGAAAACACTTGACTTTGTGTTACACCCACGTCAGGCAACAAATACGGTTTCTTAACAGGGGCATCACAGTCCATGCTTTCCTGACATTCCTGTAACTGGACTGCAGCTGCGTGGCCAGATCATCCAAAGAAAAAGCCTTCAGTACAGGATTACACTTTGTCCTATTTCATTAGCATGCAGAAAATGCAGCAAAATCAAATCCTCATTCCTCAAAGTCATTGGGATGTGCAGCAGTAAATTCTAACAAAATTTTGCAGGTTTTTGTATGCAGAATCCTCGATTTCCTTTGGTAGTACAGAAGGAATAATACTACACAATTTAAAAAAGTCAACAAAAAGGAGTAAAATTTAAAATAGGAAGCAATCCTCACTGCCCACACAGATGCCATGTTTTGGTTTGGTGTTTTTTTGCTTTTTTTAATCTAAGAAGGACCTTCAGTTTAGTTAGTGGGCTCACATTAGCTCCCGTGTTCACTCAGGGCACCAGCACGTGGCCAGGGTAAGCCGCCCGCCCCGCAGCACCGTCCCCTCTCCTGCCGAGGGCTGAAAAACCTTGCCGGATTAAGCTCTTACGTTAGGCACCTCTGAAGTGTCTAAAGTTAGGCTGGATGAACGCAAGCCAAGCTGTTGAACAGATGGAGCGAAATCCTCCTCTTGATAACAGGAACTTTATATCACTGCCACGGATAAGAAGGGCAGCTAAAAAAAGTCAGGGAGGTGGTTATATAAATTTCAAGCAGGCTTACCAGCAATGCTTAAAGGTAAAACTTTCTGATAGATCTCGAATATCCGCTTCCAGCTGTGGACCCTGAGCAGCCAAGACGTTCTGCAACAAAAATGAGATCATAACACTAGAGCTACCACACTATGAGACAATAGGAGCTTAATGATGCAGCACAAACACTCAAAGCATTAGGAAGCTGGAGCCTGCAGCAGAAGAGACTTAAATCCCAGCATCAGCAGAGTGGCACTTATTTTGAGTTCAGTGCACAAAACCAGCTGAGAGGCATAAGTGAACAGAAAGGTGATTGAATAACAGCAAATAACTAACCATCTTATTAATGATGATTGCTCACTGAGAAGCTCAACATGAGCCAGCAATGTGCACTGGCAGCCCAGAAAGCCACCCGCATCCTGGGCTGCATCCCCAGCAGCATGGCCAGCAGGGCAAGGGAGGGGATTCTGCCCCTCTGCTCCACTCTGGTGAGACTCCTCTGCAGTGCTGCCTCCAGCTCTGGGGGTCCCAGCATAAGAAGGACATGGATCTGTTGGAGTGGGTCCAGAGGAGGCCACGAAGATGCTCCAAGGGCTGGAGCCCCTCTGCTGTGAGGACAGGCTGAGAGAGTTGGGGATGTTCAGCCTGGAGAACAGAAGGCTCTGCGGAGACCTTAGAGCCCCTTCCAGTCCCTACAGGGGCTCCAGGAAAGCTGGAGAGGGACTCTGTATCAGGGAGTGGAGCCATAGGACGAGGGGGAATGGTTTTAACCTGAAAGAGGGGAGATTTAGATTAGATATATTAGGAAGAAATTCTTTACTCTGAGGGTCGTGGGACACTGGCCCAGTTTGCCCAGGGAAGCTGTGGCTGCCCCATCCCTGGAGGTGTTCCAGGCCAGGTTGGACAGGGCTTTGAGCAACCTGGTCTAGTGGGAGGCATCCCTGCCCATGGCAGGGGGGTTGGAAATAGATGATCTTTAAGGTCCCTTCCAACTCTAAGCATTGTGTAGTTCTAATGCCAAAAATGCTACCAAATACACTCATTCCTTTTTGCTCACAAGTCTATAAAATACTCCTGCTTATAGCAGCTCTGATTCAATGTCTTTTGGTTTTTTTTACCTTGCTTATTTATAGTCTTGAACATCTGCAAATTCATCTTCCTCATCTTAAAAATTACCTGCTTCCTTGTGTTTCCCATGTAATTGTGCTTCAAAAGATGTGCATCTCAGGACAGGATCCATTTTTCTTAATTAGCTGTGGATATTTTAGATGGAGTCAAATGTGAAATACATTGGTAGTATTTATTTCTGAGCATCAAAATTCTTCAGGTAGGTACCTAAAATAATCCATAATGACTGGAAACTGACTATAAAATGTTTCTTATAAAACACTGGGAAGAATTTAGTTTCTCATTATGCACGTTACATGTCCATACTAAAACGGGGAGTATATGCTGCGGGCAATTTTGAAGTAATGTTTACTTAGAGAATGGAAGAGACCTGAACAATAAAGCAACTTTTCCCCTCCCTTTAAGTACCTCATTCTTGGAGGAAAGAGCAAGCTACGCTATTTCTCATTCCCTTTGGGGAAGGTAAGCGGATGAAGTGCTTTGGGACTGATTTGTTCCTTGTTCCCCCCTGCTCCCCCTTCCCATATTTACTTTCACACTTTCTCCAAAAGTTGCAATTATTGAGAAATTGCAGAGCTGAAGTTACCAAGGGATGCACCTCTGTGAAAGACAAAGCAGCAAAGACTCTGCACAACCTTATAATGTCGCTCTCTTAAGGCAAAAGTATGGTTAGAACAGTGACAGCGTGATTACAGCCTCCTAGAGCAGGGCTGCTTTTGGAGTCACCTTTAGTCATTTTGGTGACAAAAATACATTTTTACTCCTTGTTATCTCTGCAGAACACACACAGCTAGGGGAGCCTGGGCTGCACTGTGACCCAATTAGTGCAGTCATCCAGTCGCACAGCTAAGCTCTACATTCAGCTATGACTAGAAAATCCTAGTGAAGATGACGTGAACAACACTTGACCCCACAGAATTTGTTACTGATGATGATAAGCAGAGCTAGCCTACATTTATTTTGCAGATCCAAGCAGAATTTGGAGTGCCGTGGAAAAAAAAATGTTCTAAATTGGACATGTTTGAGAAATACTGAGTCACAAGCCTCAAGCTGCACAAGGTCACTTTTGCAGTTTCTTTTTTCAAAGCAAACTCTAGATTTTATTATATAAAGCAGTGTTGGCAACACTTAGAATATGCAGTCTTTTTTAGCAAAGCTCTTTGCTGCATGACTATCGTTTTGGTATTAGAGAAGCTTGCAGATGCTGCTGCTTCTACTTTAAGAAGAGAATTAGTTTTATATTGCAAAATATGTAATTAATTTCCTGTTAAAATGAAATGAAACAACAAAATAGTTATACAATTTTACTAGTTTATATTTCAATTCATAAAGTATACACACTGCAACTATGCTACCACAATGTCCACGCATCTAATATTGATGGAGTTACAGTATTCTTTTTTTGGTATTAAACAATAGAGATAATGTATGCAGTTAAGGAAAAAAGCTTGGACATAGCATGTTCTATTCCGTAGTTACAGAGTACATTAGCTAGCATTAGTACAGTAAACAAGAAAAAGGTAGAAATACAAAATAAACCAAATATCTTTATATACAAACCAGTGCCTCTTATTGTTACCAGCTTATACTCACACTGCACACAAAATTTATCCACTGATGCAATAGATACTTCAGCATAACACAAACCATTATAAATTAAAAAAATTACAAGGTGCAAAACTCCATTCTACAGCTTTCTGGTGAGAACTCAAGACAATCCAATGAATAAGAAATCCAAGCACGTTTAGCACCTATTAGTGCAACTGCTTTGAGCGTGAAAAATGACCTACACAACCTCTGAACATGTTACCAGGGAAGCCAGTTGGATAGCTATAAATGCTTGCAGCTACACTCACGCAGTGATTTTTGCCTCATATATATCTCAGTTTATTGTTTCTTTGTCCCATTCATACCTATGTGCAAAACTAAATCCTGGAAGCTTTCTCAGAGCTTCACAGAAGGCCTGCTACAGCCGGGTAAAAACAAACAAACAAAACCAGAACAAAAACCCTGACAAAAAACAGACACAAAGACTCAATTAAATGTCAGACCATCCACATAATTAGTACTTATTAGCAGTCCTGGTGTTGGGGATTTTAACGCTGTTGATATGTGGATCAAACAATATGACACAGAAGTGAAACGGAAATTTGCCAAGAATTCTGATTATTCTTGTCTAGCACTCAGACAAGTCTCCCAGCCTCAGGTTGTGAATTTGTTTGGCAGCCCATGCCAAAAAAGCCCAGAGTTGCATAGAATTGATTAGTAACAGAAAGAAACGCCAAACACAGAGAGATGGATGCTGCATCTACTAAAACAAAGTGGGGTTGCTCGACAGGAATGCTGAAATCATCCCCATTCATAAAGCAAAACATGTCACCTCCTACTCTCCATAACCTACCTCTGGGGACTGCTTTCTGGCACTGATGTAGTTCTTGCTGAAGTTGTCTCTTTTTTGTTGTTTGTTTTTTTTTTTTTTTTTTTTTTTTTTTTTTTTTTTTTTTTTTTTTTTTTTTTTTTTTTTTTTAACTTTGTTAGTGACACTTTTCCTTTCAAATAAAATATTAAAAAAGGTTATAACTGTAAAAAAACCTATCATATGTAAACTTAACAATTAGGGTTTGGTAAGTTCTCGTACCTAGTCTGTGAAAAGCCTCCAGCCAGACCGCAGAATGGAGTGTTTCTCTGAAGAGCTTCAATCTAGCTACATCACCTGTTAAATATCAGTAGTATGAAGATCCCATGTCTAGCAATAAAACCCTTCTTGTGTTTCCATCCTCTTTATCACTGACCTATTGCAATCCTGACATGCTGTGTTTCTATTTTATTTACATTCTGGTCCTCTCATGTCACAGAATTAAACATCTGGCCAAGGAAGGCAACAAAAGGTGTTGTGTTAAGAAGGTGTGTTTGACAGAACTGCTTTTCAACAAGTCTCTTTTCCTTGGACTCCAGTCACTGTTTTTATAGAGCTTATTGTTCTGTTGAACCATGTTTTCTTTGCAGCTTGTACTTCATTCAATGCCAGACCCAAATGGTGCTCCAAATCCTGCAAACGGAAGAGTAATTTCATTAATTTGTTATGTATTCACAGCACAAGGTTATATGAGTTAAACTTAGAAGGCTCTAGGACATCTACAATCTCTTGGCCACTTTAGAAGTGAAACAAGTCTAAATTAAAGTAGCACAACAAGCTGATGAAGAAAAAACTAAAAGCTTTGAAAAGCAAACCAAGACTTGTGTCATTGCCCTTTGTGAAACATTCAGCTTTCTTCAGTACATCCAAACCCTTTAATTCTTTCCCATCTGAGAAGGAGCTATTCTCACAGGAAGTAGACTTTCTACAAAATAATTTTTATGTTTCTGTGAACAGACATACATACTAGTTTTAGGCTAAAAGAATGATGTTGTCATATTTTACACAAATACCTCAAATACCTGAGGGCTTTCCAATCATGTTTTATGAAACGTGTCTAACATTTGTCACGTTACTTCTTCATTTAACATTGATTGTGAGATAAAGAAATGCATGATTCAGTACTTTGTCAAGAAGTTGCAGAAGAACACTAAGTACTGCACCTCAGCCAGGCAGATGTCTGCAAGTTGTAGAAGCTGGTAAATACTTCAACACAATGTCAATTATTTTGTCTGCATACACTAAGTTTCAGACCCAATGTTTGGTTAATAACCCATGCAGGAAATAGCAGGTTGCAGTTTCAACCAACAGGATCTGATCCAATCCCTCTACAACACACACGTTTTTCTAGGAATGCTGGCATACCATATAGACTACAAAATGAGCCTCCAAAGCATTACCTGTATTTTACATTCCGCCTCCACAAGCTGCAACTTGGTCTGGGCCAGCTCAAGCTCCATTTCCCTCAGCTGGTTTTTCAGCGTTTCCTTCTCCTCATCTGTGTCCTCATCTGAACCGTCCTTGGCAGAACTAGCAACCTTCACACGGCCTTCTTTATTGAAGAACTCCCGGCAATGCTCACAGTCATCCACTTTTTGCTAAAGTAAATACCTGATTGTGAATGCTTGCATTGAAGTGCTGGTGATATGATCAAAGCCTTTTCCTGCCCCTGCTCTGCAAGAGCAGCACAACACAAGAGGGATCACTAATGACTTGCAAAGTCAGGGACTTTTGGGGAAGCACAGCCAAGCAGGAACTCCAGCCACCCCCCAGTTTATGGGCTCTGGAAAACACTGCTGTATTTTTGGTAATATGGTATTGCTACAATAATGGGCTCTGTACTGCCTACGTGTTACTTTATGGTAAAAGACAGTCAGAGAAATCTCCAGAAAAAAAGACCTCTCGAAAAAATTAACAGTTATTATTGCCCAGCATCAACGTTAGTATGTAACCAATATAGCATGGGAGAGAGCTGACAGCTATTCATCTCTTCTCCCAGATCTCCCCCTTATAATCTTCTTTCCAAAACTAAGTCACTAAGGAACTCTCTTTTCAGCCACCATTTTAGTAATGAAATAAATTGTGTGCTTTCTATTATGATTTTGCTAAGATATTTAAACATTGTAGACTGTGGATCTGTCTGGTCTCTTACCCGTATTTTCTCAATTTCGGCTTTATTTGCTGTTTGTTGCTTTTCCAGTCGCTCACTCAGCTGGGAACAAATCTGACAAGAAAAATTATGTTACCAGACCATTTATAAATGTGAATTTCCTCCCAAATGAATGCTAAAGCACAAATAAATGCTACAGAAATATTAACATGGATAGTCTGAGGGCTCTGAGAAAGCCAGGAAAATTGGGATGCTGCATTAAGTTGTCTCATTGTACATATTCTCATTTTCTATATATTCTTCTACGCCCAAAGGAAAGGTGAAGTTTCAACCTAAGTTATTAGCAGTTTGGCCTTGCTAAAGGAGCCAGAAAAGGTTAGGAATAGCGTGGCTCTTTTTGTTGCCTTTGGGATAAAAGAACCAGGCAAGACAGCCAGAGTAGTAAAAACACCAGTTCATTCCTTAAGACCTGTGTGATGCAGACTGAGGAATGTTTTGAAGGTTACGGGCCCACTAAAAAGATACATGAATTTGCTCCCTTGATACCTTATGATCAGGAGCTTGAATTCCAAAGCAAAATCTTTGAAAGGAAAAAGGCATCTTTTTTATTTCTTAAGTGCAGTTACCATCTGATTGAAGAAGGGAAGGTGGGAGAGAACATTTTTTTGGAATGAGGTGAACCTTTGATGTACAAGAGCCCATTTGAAGAGCGTTAGGCTGTTAACTGATGCTGTGGTGACCTACAAATACCTCCATCAGGGGCAAACAGAACTGACCACCAATCATCAGGATCTCAGCAAAAGAAAATGCAAAACCAACCACAAGTTTCCCATTTAAAACATCTAAAAATGTCTCCTCAAATGCATGCCACAGATTATGCTTATTTCCAGAAATCTCCTAAAGTACCTGAGAAAGTCTTGCAATTTGATAGCAAACCATATCATCATTAAGTTGTACTTACCTGTTTGTAGTCACCAATAATAGAGCTGTTCTTTTTGATCTCTGACTCTGCCTTATCTAGTTCCCTACGACACATTTCCTTCAGCTGCAGGAAAAAAAACAACAACAAAAAAAAGGGTTTATATATTTGTACAGTCTGAAAAATAACCAGGTGATATTTCCTCCTTCTCCTTAACCTCACTGCTATCCTCTACACCAGAGAACAATGAGCTAGCTCAGCTCCATGCCAACAAGAAAAAGCTGGACTTTGGTGGCCATCATTGTTAGAAAAATATCTAGCTAAGAGAAGAAAGTATTAAAATAAAGTGCTGATGGCTGAAGTCCTATATTGCCTCTCTGTGCAGCAATCTCTGGCACAGTCTGCACCTTCATGATTTCAAGTTAAAAATTCACTACCCTATGAAGCGCCTGTCAGGAAAGCGAAGAACTCTGCTTTGTTGATGTCCTTTACACTACAGAAGAGGGACAAACATGGCTTCAAACAAAGCCTTTCCCAAACTTGTCACTTTTTTTTTTTTTTTTTAATTAATTTCTGTACTGCACAGAAATGTGAAAATGACAGAAACGCTCCTAACCTGAGCTGATTCTTCTTCTAGGCGCCTCTTTTCTTCTTCTGCATCAATCAACTTCTGTTTGGTCATTAGCAGTTCCTTATTCAGAGCATCTGCCTTTTCCTCCGCCTGAAACACACAGAGTGGAGTCGAGCACTGAAGAGAGGCTTTCTTGCCTGCTGATGCTGCTAGGCAGCCAGGGGCACAGGCTCCAGCAGGACACAGCCAAGATACCAGTCTTTTCATTCCTGTTAATAAGGGTCTGTTCATTGTTATTAATAATAAAACTTTATTCTGGAAATTATTTTTCTAAAAATTACCATCCGCAATGGCAAAGCAGCAACAAATCAAAATTAACAAAGTATACCACTGCACTCCATCACTCCAAAACTCCTTGAATTCAGTCATTAGTTTTAGCAAACCTGGAGTTGGGATTACTCCAAAGAAATCCAGTAACAGAAGTTCCTTTTCTTATCCAGACTGAAAGCTGACAAATACATTTTGAAGACAACACACAGAATGGCTCACAATGTGCAAGATCAATAAAAGACTATAACCAGCTTAGAACTAAGTTCAATTTGCAAACATTCAACCTTGCAATGAAAATAGAATTAATGAAAAATGCCTCTAGAACATTCAAAAACACCACAGAATTCTATGACACCTACCAATGGATGTGATACCATCTTTATTATGTCACCCAGAAAATACTGCATGAAAAAATTTAGCTGCCAAAGCAAATATGAGTCAGACTCCCCTCTTCTTTCCTCCTTAAAGAAGAGAGATATACCACCAGAAACCATACAGTGTTTTTTTTTACTGCAGTTTTTTTAAGAATAAAGATGTATTGTTGAAAAATCCTGGGCTCTTTATAAACCACTAAAAACTCTCTCTGCAAAGTTAAGTCACCTTTTCCTGTCTTATACACACCAACACAGTACTTCCCAATAGGTGTATGAATTCTACATAAAAATAGATCAATAACTCAACTGATATATAAAATCTTCAGAAAGTAGCTGTACCAATTCCCTTCAAAGGAAGAAAATCATAAAATGAATTTTAGTCCCTTAAAGTCCTGCTGATCCTTTAAAACAGATGGTAAAGGCAAAGAGAACATCTTTTCATTATACATGGGTTTTAAGCTGTTTTAAAGTTAAAGAAAACTGGGATGTGGGAGTCCAACAACAGTAGAAAAATGAAGCCTATTTTCTGGTCTAGTGCAAAGCATATTAAGGAAATTCTTGTATTTCCAAATGCTTTGCTTTAATCTCTTAGGCTGCAAGATTTCAGACGTGCCATGAAGGTGTTACAAAAGGTGTGTTAAACAATGCCCTTTGGTACTCTTCTTTCAGGACATCTGGCTAGTAGAATGAAACTTATCTTGTCAGGATCCAATTAGAAGAATTAATCAGGGTCCTAAAGTAGGATCAAACCTACCTATCTCCTCCTGGGGAATAACCCAAATGCTGCCAACATCATTTACCATCTTTGAAGGCACGACTATTATATATCCAATGAGGTATCTCAAAGATTTTGCTTAATTTTGTTCCTCTCTCAGCTCTCCATTTAAACGAATCAGTGTAAAAGCATAACTGTGTCTCGTACAGGCTCAAGCAGCCACAAACAACAGTTAATAGCTGGTACAAAAAGCTTCTTCAGTACATTTTTTGCTGGAGTCCAAGCCTCTGAGTGCAACCACTGGGCAGTCTGCACAGCCTTCTATGAGCTGTCTTTAATGAAGTGAAAAAGCACAGGTAACAGGAAGCGAACGTACCCACGTGTTGTGAAAACCCTGCTTCTAGAACATACTTCTGTGATTCACAGATCTTAACACTAAAGAGCAGTAGATGTAATAAACCTGAAAGTCATAAACCAAACCTCATTAAGAGCAACATTTACCCAGTAGCATCAACATTTACTATGAATATTTTTCCAACAGCAAGTTTCCAGGAGACCGTGGGAAACCTTAAATTCTCTGAAGCACATAAGCTGAAACATTTTAAAGCCTGTCAACTCCTGTACTGTATGATTTTCAAAAGTGATTTGCCTTTGAGATTCCAGAAATGCACTTATCTTGGTACAGAACAAGAATGGCAAAACATGAGCACTTGAACTCTTCCCCTCCTCTCCCCAAGCAGATAGACTAAATGTGTTCTAGCCTACTGCGTGCACTACAAATGCCAGTATCTGTCTCTGCATGGCCTGTTAAAAAAAAAAAAAAACAAAAAAACCCACATCCTAATAAACTCTCCAAACATGAGTATGTAAAGAAGGGAATGGGACAGCAAGCTTAAAAAAAAAAAAAATCCTATAACACAAAGCAAACCCGAAGTTTCCTCCCAACCCGAAGTTTCCTCCCTACTGATAGGAGAAACAACCCAGGATGATGAGTTCACACGGGCAGATTTCAACAAGCCAAATGGAAACCACAATAACATTTGCAGAGTTGCCTAAGGTACAGGAGAATCTGATTCCACTGAGAGCCAGACAGACTCAGACTTTCAAGTTTATTAGGCACTTTGCAAGAGCCTGTCTGCTGTGAAATCTTATTCATAAGAATACCAGTTGAAGGAAAACAGAATACAGCATCCATGTTATTATCTCTGTGACAATTCAAAGACTTGACTTAACTCCTGCTAGACTTTCTCTTAATATACACAGAGAAGAAGAAAGCAACTACTCAAGTACAGGCTCAGAACCTCTCCTCTCCCTCAAATTATTCTGAAAGCTTTTCAGAGTAATTAGTATTTCAGTCACCAGTCCTGTTTCCTGTGGAGCTCTGACACAGGCAGAGGTCAGTCATCATCAGTCTGCAATAAGGACACAGAGGAAAAAGTCCTATCCCACCCAAATGAAAAATACCCTAGGTATCTCCTCTAGAGAATTAGCCCTAGTACCTTGTCTCCGCTAGACAGCATAAAGACATGTCTTACATTATCTAAATCTTTTCGCAGAGCAATCTTGCTGGTCACCAGTTCATGTGCAAGATCATCATTTTCTTGCTCAAGCCTCATGTTTGCTTCTTGTAGGCGCCGGTTCTCACGCTGTGGGAAACAAAACAAAAGAAATCAAGAAAAAGGTCTTCCCAGGTGTTTGTCTATAAAACACAATGCTTGCTATGCCTAAGCATAAATGTCTGCCTTCTGTCTTAAGTATGCAAAGACAACTCTACCTGCATGAAATTCAATGAGGACAAAACTAGCTAGCCATATTGTAAATATAAAACAAATAAAATATTAGCCTTGCGAAGAAACCACACATAAATAACTGCTCAGCTATTAGTTGTTGAGCTACAGAAATGTTTTTGAAGACTGCAAAAGTAGGGGCGTCACTCTGCCATCAACAGCTTGCCAGGAGGTTCCTACAAGTACTGATTTTCTTGGCTCAAAACAGAATTTGCATACTGGAAACAGGTGAGCAGAGGATCCTGGGAAAAACACTATTTTCTCCCTCCCGCTACAACTCCCAGCACACAGACAGATAGTAAAGAAAGTTTACATAAAACTCTTCAGCTTAAAATATATAAATTTATGGATATGTGTGGGTGTTATTGTGTTATGTATACCTATACATAATTTTACATATAACATGTATTCCTATATTGTATTTATTTGATAAATAAAATATTTATAAAATTATACACCTACCATAACAGACATCATTTGAAATTAGGGAGAGGAGCAAAGTCAGGATTATAATCAACAGAAGGCAGAGTTATAATCAGTTAGGCATTTTCTTTCTGTTCATGGCTTTTGGTACAATCAGCAACACAAGTGCTAGGAACGGGCTCTAGTGAAACACTTGTATAAGCACAAATATAAATTCATAGCATTCCTTTTTAAATTGTGAAGGTGGGCTCACAACAACCCCATCCCAATTAACATTGCCAATATAGAGAGATTCACTTCACGATTATGTAGCCGATTCCCCTGTTACATCCAAACTGGTCACAAAACAAAAACAGGTCAAAGAAAAAGGAGTCAAAGTAGGAACTTCCTGCAGGTACTGTGTGTTAAATCAGACGGGAGTAGGTAACCGTTACCTCAAATCTTTCTATAGGATCCTCCTGTTGAGCTTGCTGCTCTCTCATGGTATGATACTCCTTTTCATATTTCTTCAGCTTCTTCTGGCTAATCTAAATTAAAGCAGCCCATTAGTTCCTGCCCAGAACATCAATAAAAGAACACAATTCACAAAGGG
Source organism: Burhinus oedicnemus (assembly GCA_008921705.1). Classification (NCBI taxonomy): domain Eukaryota; kingdom Metazoa; phylum Chordata; class Aves; order Charadriiformes; family Burhinidae; genus Burhinus; species Burhinus oedicnemus. The sequence continues at coordinate 229,128 of VFFE01006735.1, read as the reverse complement.
TTATGGTACAAGCTTTAGGCAACTCCTGCCTTCTACAAAACACGGCTAATATCTTCACTCAGTTTTGAGTATCAAACCCTTAGACATGGTCAAATATTGTATTCCACTCAATATAACGACAGAAGCATCCCTTCCTATTATCCTTTTGTGGAACACTGAAAAGCTTTTGGAAGGCATCGACAGGAGCATCCTACCTGAGTTTTCCTTGGTGCTGCGTAGCTATTTGATGCTTCAAATACTACAGTGGCATAGCATAACAGATTGCCTCAAAACCCACAAGATGTGTTTAATTTTTGAACTAGCATGATGCTGAGGCTTCTTCAGCTGCTTTTTCAGCTGTAACATTTACCATCACGCAGAAGTATTTGGTTTACTTTACATGAGACTGCAAATGCTGAAAGGGCAAGTGCAGGCTCAGCTGACATTTCTGCCAGTGTCACTCAAGCTCAGTAGAAAACAGTCCAGTCCCAGAGCTGCCTCGGTGTCTCGGCGAGCAGCAACAACCCAGAAGCACATATGCTCTGTGCCCTGCTGCCCCAGGCTTTGGAAGGCTGGAATTCTGTCCTCAGCTCTGAGACACACACAACATTAGGAGAGTGACTCTCCCAGGGTCCCAGTTTCCCCTTTTGTGAGAAGGAAGGGAAAGGTGGTGTTGGAGTCAATAGTTTGCACACAGTGTTCAAGTGGGACAGAGAACAAGAGAACCTGTAACAGATCCTGATCAGCATCTCTCCTGGTGTCACCTGTGCCATATGCTATAACACAGACCACGCCAAGACCACTGTGAGCGTTTCACATGCAAGTCAGTATGCATCTAAATTAAATCTCTAGTATTAAAAGCTGCTGCTGAACCTTTATTATTATTTCAGTAAACCACATAAATTAAAAAGCTATGGCTATGTTTCCCTCTTTAAAAAGGCCTTGTCTGAGAAACACGTTAAACAAATTTTACATGCATAAATGACAGGCAGAATGGGAAACTTGTTTAGTTTCTCTTATCTTCGGTGTTATCATTAACAACCTTACTTGAAATGAACTATAGAAAACTGGTAGCTAGGCTCCCTCTAGTGAGCGCTGCACAGAAACATTTCACCATACTTCAGCTGACATTTTTTTGGAGATACCAGCCCATTTGTCTGGAGTCAGTCCAGCCACATCACAACTGCAGAAGTTATTCTTACTAAGCACTCCAGACAAACACGCAGAGTACTAACCCTTTACTGAGAATGCAGCCAGTAACTTCAGCAGATTATTTCACTGCTCTGCCCCTGCTGAAACACTGCCCAGATTATTGGGTTTCATACACCAAATCTCAAACTATATAAAGGTTAGATCTTGAGAAGTGAGGCATCCAGCCATGTGCAACAGAAAAGGAAGGAAGGCACACCATTGTATTTTCATATTCTACTTTTCTGGATACATTGAACCAGTTTTGCCTCTAGATACCAATAATGAGGCGATCCTGAGAAGATGTGCTATTGTCACCGATTCTGGACACTGGAGCCCTAGAGGGAATCATGCCCTGGAAAAGTCAGCAAGGCCTTGGGTTTGCATGGTAATAGAAAGCAGAAATGAACACTGAAGTCCCACCACAGGTTTTCAGGGGCACAGGAGGCAGCAGTAACTCTGTTAACATTTGACAGCAACACTGAGGAGTGACTTTAAGAATCTAGCGTTGTCTCAAGCTGATCATTTACTGACCTCCTTTCCAGCAGAATGCTGTTGTAATCACAGTGCCTTAGACAGGCTACTTTCTCCCTTCCTATAAATGATTCATTTCGACATCAGGCCCTTTCCTGCTCAAAAACACTTCCAGATACAGAGCCGGAGATTTCTACAAAGGACAGCAAAGTACTTATATTTTCGGTCAAAGAAAGCAATTACTTGCAGCACTCCCACCAGGGGCAACACACATGGATGTGACACAGAGGTGTTCAGCATCTGTGCAGAGCCCAGTAGCACAGCCCGTACTTCTTCCATAACCTTCCATTTAATCTCCCCGAAAGCACAGAGCATTCAAGGAAGCGGCAGACAACCTTGCCGTGTACCACTCAGAGAAGACTGTTTGCGTTAACTACTTCACACAGCACTGGGAACACAGGGAATTTTGGCAGAGTGGGAAGAGGAATGAGTTGTTATTCAAAAACATGAAAGGCAAATGCAGTCATTACACATGATCTTAAACAGATGCACGTGCCACCTCTAATCTGTGGCTAATATTAAATGATTGGAGAGCTAAAACAGCTTACTTTATTCTTGATTATTCCATAATTTCTACACTAGTTTCATATAAGACATGCTTGAACTCTATGCAGAATACTGCTATCTGTACTGCTACTACACCAGGAGGACAAGATGTCTTGAATGTTAACGTACCAGAGAAGTTGTGTACATATGCACTGATGCTACAAAGAATTCCTCTAGTGATTTTTAAGCAAAAAGGTACTGTGAATCATACCAGTGTATTTGACTAAAAATTAATCTACATGAAACTGTAAAGAAAGAATCATGGCTTCCTTAAAATACACTAAATAAATTACCAAAGTTACATTTTAGAATTCAATCGTCACATCTATAAACAGGAATCAATAACTTCCTAACTGTAACTTTTTTTGCAAATTTCACTTTATGGGCTTATTCCAAAGCGCCCATATAAAGCTTTAGTCACAATATTTACTGATTGGAAAAGCAATTGACTTTCAGCTGTGAGGTAATGCGATATTTGCTATATATAACTAAAGTCTTAATGTCAAAGGCTAGAACTTTCATTTCATATAGTTATATTTAAGAAATAGGGCTTAGTGGGCAACTGAAATCTAAAAAAATTCCACAATCAAGAAAAAAGACCCCCACTGCTTACCTTGGTAGTTCAAACATACAGGAGAGCTCACAGAGCTCTCTGAATAAATTCTATTGAGAAAACAGGAATTTATGGGACAGCATCTCTCCAGTCTATAGACACAGCAAACTGCAGTTCCTACGTTTCTATTCTATGTAAAAGAAGGCTCCTATAAGGACCAGAGATGACATTTTACTGTGATACACGGGTTCTGTTCTGTAAGTCAGAAGTCTAACTATCACCAGTATTTCCTAAACGTTGACTGTATGAGCAGTTAATCAATGATTCGTGGGTGAAATCAAACAGCTGTGATGACCACATTAAAAGACAGTGTAGATTAGCTTGCGAGCCTCAAAACACCTTCGCAGAAAGCAGCAGGTACTTACAAAAGATTCATGTTCAGGAACATTTGCATGCCAAATCCCGTACAGTACCTGTCAGAGCTCTGCTTCCAACCAGTGTCTTAGCACTTGTTTCCAGTACCCAAAGGAAAAGCCAAGAAGGAAGCCAACAGTGCAAACCTCCCACATGGGCTGCTCATGAAAAACAATGCTTTTTTGCATTACTAAAACACTTCAGCTAACTCTGGCAGCACTAGACAACATACAACTCAGTCGCACTTTGTTTAATTTCATATAAAGTAGACCCTCTTTAGACTACAAAGATGGTAACAGATTAACCTGTTATTGTCAACTACCTAGAGTACAAGTGAAATAGTCTTGAATGGGAAATTAACTTAAAGTGCTTTTTAAAAAAGCAGCATACATCCCCCCACCATAAAACAATGACAAATCAAAACCTCACACAAGGAATACATAGACCTCAAGGTCATTTCCCTAGCTTGACTTGTAAGAAATCTTAAATGCCAAATCATATTCCTTCATCTCCCTAGAAAACCTGTAAATCTATCAATGCATTTTTAATGAGCTCCTTATTGCAGTACATAAACATCACATGCACTCGCAACTAAAAATAGTCATATTCCATCTGAAAGATGGCATTCTGTTTCTGCATTATTTACTCTGTTTTAAATGAAACCTCCCCCCTGCCTCTTGACGAAAGATACTACCCTGTTTGCAGCTACTACCGGAGAAAGATTTCATCAAAGCACTGGAGAGATGTCTGCAATTATTTTATATTAGTGCCATTAGTCATTTAATTTTTTTTTTAAGTAGTCTGATTTTCAGTAGCACTGAATATTGCTTTCTGAAATTCACTCTAGTTTTGAGTTCTCCAGGTGGGCCCATGTCACTCTCAGAATCTTGGGGCTTTACTGCGCTTCGCTGTAAAGCACCTGCAATGTGTTTGCATTCGGGCAAGCGAGTTGCAAACTTAAATATGGAGGCGGAAACTGTATCCATTAAAGATATGGTTGCAGTTGCTATCACATCATCTTTACCTTCATATTACATGCTAATTCCATCAGCTTTTTTGCATTTTCTTCTGAACGATATCTCTTGGGCAGCTGTACACGGAAGAATTTTAACGCCCCTTCAAAGTCAGTCAGTAACAAATCATCCTTGGTAGTCTAGAGACAAGGAAAGAAAAAACTAGTAACTGCAAAACAGATTCTGCACAATTACTGAATTCCCAGAGACAATAACACAACAGCAGTTTTGTAAAGCTCCAACAACATAACTACTTTTTAACCTTCTCCAAATAGGTGTTTGTTTCTATTTCTGCAACCTCCTATTTCCCCGCCACCCCCCCCCCCAGAAGCACTGTGCTGTACAGGGTATGCCAGACAACAGCCCATGTAATACACTAAGTTGTTAGCTTCTTTAAAAAAAAGCGTAATATTTTTCTAACACGCATCTTAATCTTTTATATTGTGCTTGATGATGCATAAAACACAGTGTAACGTTTGATACTCACTTTTAATAATCCCAGTGCAACATTAAAGATAACACTTATTCCCTGGAGAGAAAAATAATGACAAAATAAATTAAGTTCTCCGTATTTAGAAGCCTGGATATTAATTTATTTGGTGGGTTTTGTTGTTTGTCTAGTTTCCATGAAAAGGAGAACCAGGATACAGGAGTAACCAGGTGCTAGACTACATCAAAGGCCCTTTGCAAACAATTAGGAAAGTATCTTTACTGGATAGCCATTATAGATAGCAAAACAATGTTTCAACACAGGTTTTACTATCTCCTTAGCAGTTTGAAACTCTGAAACAATGAAGGCACTGTTCTGTACTTTATTTTATTTTTTAATGACTAGATGGCTAGCTCACAATCACTGAATTTTCATATAGCAAATTCTGAAAACACTGGATTCAAATACATCAATATATTAAGTCTGGTACTAAAAAATTGCAGTAAATTTTGTAATGAAAAAGAAAGTGACTCACTTTAGGCCAGAGTCCCATGTCATCTATTTTGCCACTACTTGTTAGCAGTGTTTTATTTATATTGCCCAATTAAATACAAACAGTCCCTATAGTCAGAAGTAGCATACACCTTCTTAAGGGGTACCTTGGATAATCAAGACACATTGCTCATCTTATTTCAAGATTCTGTCTTTCTTTTTCCCAATAAATTATTCTTTCACTATTACTTTAAAACAATAAAACCCCCTTAAAACTAGACTATGAACACATTTACTATTTATGAATTGAAAATGTGTTTCTAAACAAATAGAACTGATTTTCTCGATACCATCTGTTGCTTTCTATTACACTGGCACATGGACAAAGCAAGCAGCAGACAGATACAGAGAAAGGGTAAAATCATTGACCAGGAGATTCATGAATGCTGAAACCCTTCAGTAAAGGAAATGCAGGCAAACTGCCACTTCACAGTAACGACTGCAGATCCAGTGAAGAATTGATGCATAATGTTAACCAGCGAGTAAAAAGGCAAATCATTAAATAACTCAAGGATGCTTCAGTACAAAATGTGATTTGATCACATACATTAATAAGCTCTGACTCAAATTACACTAGCTATTAGCATACTACCAAATATACTGTTCTAAACAAGATTACGTACAAAATCTCAGTGTAAAGAATTTTGCTCTCTAAACATATGCTGTGAAGTATAAAGAGACTTAAAGTTTCAAGGAGAAAGAGCTCCAAGCTTGTTGGATTACCAGCATGAGAGTTAGCTGCGCAATTTTATATGCAATCGCCTCCATGCAATAATATTCTAGAAAAAAAAGTTACCATTGCGTATAATACAATTTAACAACAGAGGAATCCACATATTTGTAAATTAACGCTCATCCCATGAGCACTGTACAGAATCTCAGATTCAGCAGTGTTGTAAGAAATAGGGGATTCTAATCTTTTATATAGATATTGACTCCTAATTTATATCTTTAACATGCTGAGAATTCTTTTTCATTGCAGAAACATAACACTTCTACATAAAAAATAATTATCACATGCCTAGCTTTGAAAGAATAGATAGAAACAAGGACATACATAAATCAAGACAGTGAGAAACTGTCAAAGGTTGCTAGCAGTACCAGTCTCCAATTGTAACACGTACCTCACATAAGAGTAAGTCAATAATATGGAAGACCATGTAGAGAGGGAATTTTGCAGTGAACAGGGTAAGGAACCACTGGGAAGCATACATGTGCGCTTCAAGGCTAATGTCCAGAAAGTGGTTATACAGATCAGGAATGTATTCCTAATAATAAAAAAACCACATAAATACTGAAAGTTAATTTATACTATTTTGGAACTGTAGCGGAAATCCCAAAGTAACAGAAGTAATTAGGGTAGAGTGACAATCAGTGCAGCACGGCAGGCTTCTGTACCCACCCATGGCTGACAAGACAGCTGCCTGACATGCTAAAGGACCTTCTAAGGATGCCGAAGGCTCGCCCCGGTGCAGATGCTCAGAAGGACACTATGTCACATGCACGCCGAGCTCTCACCTTTGCAGGAAACCCAGGCAGTGGATGTGCTGACACTGCAAAGTCACTCTGCGGTGTGCCTGCAGCAAGCTCAGAAGTCACTGCTATGCCAGGCTGCAGGAGAGCCACTCCACCTGGTCAGACACATCTGCCTTCAAACTTACCGCACGGTGCCAGCGGCATCAGACTGGTCTCAAGTCTACAGACTATTCTTAAAAACCTCCGATATGGATAGTCCTCACTCTTCATCCTTACTCACAGGTCACAAACACCATTCACATATAAGATAAACTGCAGCCTCTGAATTGCAGGCTCTGATCCGTTCACACGAGTTCGAACACCTACCTGCATGAGGCGCTCCAGCTGATAGAACTTGCAGTGCAGATCTTCAAAGTTTTGTTTGAAAAGTTCCCTGAGTCCATAATCAAACATGATTTTGACCAGAACACTGAAAGCTTGCTCCTCAGGCATCTGTGAGAGAGGAAAACGTATTTATCAAAGAGCATTTAAAATCTTTCATATCAGTTCCGTTTGTCCTTACCTCCCTTCTCCTCCCTATTACAGAAAGGCTAAATTGTCACTACTTTTGAATCTGGCCCTATCCAGTTTAAAAGTAAACAAGAATATTAACACACAAAATGATGTCTAGCGTTGCAAACGGCATTTCATTTTTGTTCTGTGCAACAAACTACCTCTCAATCACTTGACTAAAAATACATCTTTCAGACATCAAGACCAAAGCAGTTTCTTGGTGTCTTTGTTCCAAATCATGTCAGAATCAGAATCTTATAGATTTTCAACAGCCTAACCCTTTGTCGCCGATGTAACTGAGACAGAAGCAGTATTACTAGAGGATGTCAAACAGGATCTTTCCCTTATTCTTAACGGTATATTTACCTTTTTAAATGACATCACATTTGATATTTATTTATTAGATGGCATGAATAAGAGAGACCATTAACTGCTAACAAAAGTTCCACATATCACAACTCAGCATTGGTTTGGGAAAGTTCAATATCCCTTTCCTGCCACAAACTGAAGAAACACTCATCAAAGCTCGTCAGTGTTTAGACATTTTTTCCCTGACATCAAAATTCGGTTTTCATATTTCCATAGTAAAGTCTGACTTCGGGTCAATCACTTGTTCCTGTAAAGGACAGAACATCCATGTCAAGTGTTCTATTATTAATCTGCAGATGGAGTTTGTTAAAACTGAAAACTTTGCTGAGACATTCCAAACTGGTCATGAAGGACTCGGAGAAACTTAATTTCCTTTTCTGCAACATTTCTTTTTAATATTTCTTTTCCCTAGCAGCCACACTCCAAAGACTGACTTCAAAGAGAATCAAATAAAAAGAAACTTATTTGAAATTTAGCCATTTTAAATGCGTACATTATTCCCAGAAGCAGCAACTATTGTTAAAGAAAGCACTCTAAAATAATGCATCTTTCATTCTTCACAGTGAGTCTCTCTAATGCAATGGATATTAAAAAAATGGACGTATGACAATGAAAAAGCTAAGAGAAAGCACTTATGTTTCAGTAGAAGTGTTCAGTTCTCCTATTAGAAAGTATCACCTTTCTTGATCTGATTCAGCATAGTAATAAAGATTTAATTGCTCATCAAGTAAATATTTCAGATTACAGTTACAAAGAACTAAAAGGTTGTTATCATTAATAATTTGGCTTTTGTTTCAAAAGAATGGAGTTTACAATCTCTTCTATATCCTCCACTGACTTTACCACATTACGGAAAACCCTCCACTGAAGACCAGACTTCCTCTTCCCCTGAAAACCGCAGAGAAGACTTTATACTTAGTTCTCTATGGTAGCAACAATCACTAAAAACCAGCTGGGGAAAAGAAACCTCAAAATGCTACTGCGCTTAGGAACTCTGTTCAGTTTCAACTACCCATGCTTGCAATAGAAAACACTGATAAAAAGCAGACATTACTTTAGAAAAGAACGGTCTATAAATAATTTGTACAGATCTCTAATCCTCTCAAATTTCCCAAGCATGAGAGAATCTAAAACTTTTGCTTCTGATATACAGTAACTATAAATCTCTCTAGCTTCTGAACACGTAAAGCAATTAAAAGCTATTACTCTGAGATCACTTCTACACACAACAATTAAGTTTAAAAAAGCATAATTCAGTATCTTTAAAAAAAATTAAAATGTTATTGTATCCTTCACTAACCTCTCAAACCAAGAAGCACAAAGGCCTACAATACAATATCCCACATAGGCAGCATATTGTTCAAAGCACTGAGACCTCCTAAACTGACATCCCATCAACGTCAGCGGTACACTTCAGTGCATACGAGACATATGGCAATTACCATCCATATTTCTGACTGCTTCCAATATAAAATATCTTCTAAAAAGCTTAAATCTGACCTTGAAACCCTCTGACAGAAACATTTACAGTGTTATCTTAAACACAAATTCCGTGCCTACTAGTGACCACGAGTACAAGCCTGTAGAGTTTCCAATGGAAGGGGTCCTGGAACAGAAACCATGACATGAACGCTGACTGTAGACAAGAGTCATTATGAATACCACAGTAAGTTTTAAACAGTGTACTCTTCTCTGTCTAAAATCACATTGTTATTGACCAACATACAAGTGGATATGTGGCCTGAAAACCTACCAGGTTCAGGAGTTAACCAACGTTTGTGCTAGGCAAGTGGAGCAATATTTATTCTTAGGCTTAAAACAAACGGGGTAAAAAACCCACCACTTACATGTAGAAGTAGCACAGCAGCAAGAAACGATTGGCCTTGACAGTAGCCAATCTCTTCATCATAGACAGAGTAGGCCTAAAAAAAGAATGAAGACTTTACAGCGTATCTGTCTCAAGCTACAAACACAAAGAAAACAAAACACTGCATTGAACATCACTCCATAACATTTTCACAGGGTGCATCAGTTGCCATTCTAATGAAGGGATAACCTGTATGAAGATTGGACTGTGATATATAGTGGCAGTGGGTGGTTACAGAGATGCACTAAGTCTGCTCCAGCCTATTAAACCACTTATCTGAGTGCTTTTACCTCTAAACAGGTGCTACAGGGACATCAGGAGGAGGGACAAACACCAGGAACACAAGAATGCTGGAAGCTTAAAACATTCCATTTGAGATAATGGACTACAACAAGCAGCTGTCCATTTTTGCTAATTTCTTCCCTTTAATAAGCAACTTCAGTGCACGCCTAAGGCTTTATAACATTTATGGGAGGTACATAGTTATTTCCAGTTTTAAAGGCAACTATCTATGACAAGAACAGCTTCTGGCATACATTACACATAAAGGACACACCCAACATCAGAACGTTTCTTTTTCAAGACGTAACATCAGCATGATTTCCTGCATGTGTCCCTAACTTTGCTAGCACAACGTAGACAATATTGACAACTAGCGAGCATGCCGCAGCCAAAGGTGAGCTGCTCTTGATCAGTATGGAATTAGCCCTCATCTCCATCACAACATATAATTTGTCCAGCTTGATCCACGCTGACATGTCTGGAACCACGTGAAGTCTCTGTACCAAACACCTTAGTGTTCGGGAATCCAGAAGGGCGTATACTTTAGGTCTCCTCTCTGAACGACGCTATCACCAGCTAAATATCTACAATGAAGAACCAGACCCAGTCTAGTGCCAGAGTCTGTCTCCATGATATGGTTAAGGGTAACACATACACATTCTTCTCAGGCAACAGTTGCATATCTTAATGATATTGAATACAAGTTACCAAAACCAGTCAAGAAGAATTTAAAGAATACCTTGCATATTTTGTACAGGGAGTCCTGGCCATCTCCCCCAGTATCTTTAAAATAATCATGAGCAGGGAACGTTCGATTGATGTCTCGGGTGATAGCACTGTCTTGCGGAGACTCCTATTGGAAAAAAAACAAAAATGTAAATTAAAACACATCAAAAGAATATAAATTACAATATGCTAGGACTGAGAGTTAGGAGATTGGCATCGTGTTCTGTGCAGTGTTCTAAATTTAACAAAACACAGTCTACTCAACCAGAACAGGCTGCCTGCAGGCTGGCAGCTCCAGATCACAATCTTGATAGATTTGGTTACCTAAGCACATCTGGGAACGGTCAGTGAGTAGCAGAAAAAGCACATACACAAAAGCATTCCAGGACATTGCAATGCAGACAGCAGCTTTCCCTTGGAGATTTCTGAACGCGAATACTGCCCAGTCACATTTATCTCAAAACTGCGGAGAGTAACAGTCAATTGTAAGCAGCTGCATGCTGCTGTCCAAAATGCTGTGCCCGCGTTTCAACTAGAGAAACCTCTCTCCATCCTCTCCAGAGAATTAGACAACAGAAAAGTAGAAAACTGAGTACGACCCCAAGAAAGATAGCATCATATAGCAAAACATAATATAACACAGGGATGGTTGCCTATACGAGCCGGGCATTTCACCATGAGGAAGATGGAACTTTGTTCTCTACATTGCTCTGATGCAATCAGTTTCAGACGCCTTAGACATTTGGAAAGCTGAACAATAACAAACAGCGTACAATTAAGAAAACCAGTAAACATGAACAATGGACTGAAAAGACCAATTGGAAGAAACGCCAAGAAAGTCTGCATCAAGGGCAAGTCCTACAGAAAAGGCAGTGAAGACTCTTGGCAGAGATGAAAGGAATTTGACAAAGCATAACGATTAAATACAGTAGACAGTAAAAGGGAAACTTAGGGCCTTTTCCTCCCAACTTTTATCTGAGTGACTTAAACACCAAATGACCTCCATGAAATTAGTTGGCAATACTGGCTTCAAATTGCCCACCCTATTAGGAATCATCAGTATCACTGAGGATGGCTTTGAAGGAATCCTAGTCCTACCTTGGAGAAACACCCTGAAAAAAGGTTTCCAGAACATGGAAGGAAGAGGTTTGCATCAGGCGCATCATAAGAAACCATGAGCATTTGTGAACAACGTCCAGCTTAACCTAACTTGCCCTCTACAAGAGTCATGTTCCGAATGGGAAAACAAGCAGGTGCCATTCCCACACTGAGGTCTTCTTGGGTGTCTGCCAGTATCAGACGTGTGACTGAGTGAGAAGTTCTGATCCACCTCATTCAGTTCAGTTTGAAACTATTTCTAGTGTAGTCATTTAAGCTAGAGCTCGCAGCAATGCAAGGAAAAGTATCCTTTGAAAACAGAAAAAACTACCCTCCCGCATTAGCAAATGAAGTTAATTTGCTTACTTAGGAGACCAATGGAAATATAGTTCATACACATCATACGTCCTCCTTTAATACAGAAAACAACAATAAGAAATATATATTTTAAGAACACTCACCAAACAGTGACACAAATGAAAAAAATTACTAACGGGGCACACAGAAAACAGCTGTCAAACGATTTGACACAGTTCCCAAAACCTTTACTTTACAAGTAACATCTATGCAAACTGGAAGATGAGGCAGCTTCTTCCATGTGGATGGGAAAGGGTTGCTGGAAGAGGCTGTGAAGTCTCCATCACCACAGGTGCTCAAGACTCACCAGGGCTGTGAGCAACCTGGTCTGGTAAGACCTGCTCCAAGCAGAGGGCTGGACTAGATGACCTCCAGAAGTCCCTTCCAACCTAAATTATTCTATGATTAGCATACAACAGAAATCACTCATGCAAGCTGTCTTTAGAACACGTAATTTACCCAGCTTATGATAGGCTATTTTAGTGCGCCTTTTGAATCTGAAATTGTGCCCAAATTGAATTAAAAAATCTGAATTGACCTTTACAATTTCAGAATAATTTCTATATTTTATGCCATATTTTGAGATTTCTGATTAATCAGATTTCAGATTTGGTATGGATGTATTTCACCATAATGTCTTGTACCTTTTGAGGCAGTCACGAGCCAGCTGTTATCTAGCTGATTACTATAACCATTGCTATTACCCAGATTGCTGAAATAAAACAAACAAAAGCCCTCTGTTTGTCTGTAGGTATTTCTTTTTGCCTACAATTCGTTCCTCTTTTCACTACTTAAAAGGGGACTTTCCTGGGCACCTAATGAGAGCAAGAGCTCCTTGGTAGTGGGAATCATCTGAAAAGACGCCACAATAATCATTAAGCAACGATTGCTAGTGAAAGGGTCAAAGGTTCCCTTGTTAGGCGCTTCCCTGGCAATGCCTGAACACAAATGAAAAAGCCAGTCTTCTGCAGATGTCAGATCACCATGTAACACTGCCCAGGTTAACACTGCAAACGTACAAGATGCTCTGCAGAAGCAAAACAGAAGAGATACTTTATTTTTAAAAAAGTTTTACTATATCCAAATAACCCATGTTTCTGTCAGACAAATGGAAAAAAGTAGTACAATAGATGGTAAAAAAAGTACATGATGTAATCAGTGTGAAGATCACTAAATACAGCTTTTAGTTGATCTTTTTCTTCACAAAACGATTTTGCAAACAAGAACAAAATTACCGCACTGCGCTTGATTTTCTCTTCTGATTTTAATCCAAGGTTAATACTCTTCTCTGTGGCTTAATACAGACATTTCATTAGGAGAGCATTACTCTGCTATTAGAATCAAGTTATTGGATTGTTTTGGAAATTATCTCAAAAGTTCTGTTCAGCATTTCAATCTGATAATAATTAACATGCCAAAGAGGTCCACCTCATCATAAGGAAATCAGAAACAAAATCCAATGTTAAATAAATTTCATGTAACTAGAAGCCTTTTAAGTCAACAAAGACAAGTACGATAATGGCTGGCTGTTAGCTTCAGCGAGTTCTGCAAGTCAAGAAAGACAATGCTCAGAAACAATTCTGAAACTTTAAAGCCTGTGCATACAGTCTTAGTGATAACTTCCAGTTTCTTAAAAGTCTGTAAGGCTGAATTACAGTCAAGTGCTCTGCAAGAGCACAGGTACTGCTCACTGCTAATGGCAACATGTGGCAGCAAACAAGTGGATTTCCTGAGAGTTACCTGTGTTCTGCTGCAATGGCAAAATAACCTTAAATCCACTTGCCTTTTCATCCACTTACTTAATAGCAGAGACCAAAGCACCTGGCTGGAAACTCTCAGGATAGGCTTCTCAAACAAATAACTCATTACGGCTAAAGAGAACTAATTACTGGTCTCTGGCTTTGCGTGACTTGTTCAGCACTTGACTCCCATGTTTCAGTATAATTCTTCAAGTAATCTCTAGTGCTAGTTCCTGCAGCTGAAACACAGCTTGGAGAGAGAAAAATTAACGGAAATGATAAGGTTTAAAAAATGTTTTTCAAACCATGGCTTTGAAATCTCCCCATTAGTACAAACTGCTGCAATCCAAGCATTGTGTAACCTTTTCTTTACTCCTATTTTTATACCTTGCTGTGAGAATTGGCTCAATGGGCAATTTCTCATGCTTTCAGGGGACTGGGAACTGAAGGAAACCCTTCTGAACCCACACCCTTCACAAACTGGGATTGAAAAATAGAAAGCTAAGAATGACAGGAAGAAAAAGAAAGTAATAAAGAAAACAGAATGGAAAACAGCCATGAGAACTGAGGCAAGTGTAGTGAAGATTAAAATTCTCACAACAGTTCACTGCTCCAAAGGAAAGCAGGAAAATGTAGATGCTCGGACTAAGAACATACCCCTCCTCCCCCTCTTTTACGCACTTTAAAATATTAGACAAGTTATACTGAAACCTTCCTCTCCAGTTGATTTAAAAAGAAACTACGTAATCATGGAAAGCAGGATGCAGTCCAGCAGATAAAAGCTCATTTATTGTATCAGCCTGTCTATAAAAGCATACTGGTTCCCACCTGCTAAACTGGACACACTTAAAAGACATTTTCCTTGTATTTTCATGATCCTCTGGGAATCATCCCATATCATGCAGTTACAACCTCGATCAACATCTTCAGACAGACCGTGTTACTTCAGAAGCTTTTTCTGTAGCTTAAGCCGCAATTAAAAGACACGGAAGAGCTGGAGTTCCTAGTACCTCTTCATGGGGCTGATCTACTTGCAGTTTTCAGCAGCTCAGGTTTATTCCTCCTAATCCCCTACATAAACCCAAGAGGATGAAGAAGCAGCAGCAAAGAATTGCAGAAGGGACAAGATCTGTGATGAAAAAAGACTGAACTAAGAAATCTCCAGAGAAGCAGAGGAAGTTGCCTGCTGGAAATGGCTTGCCACCCAAGGATCAACTCCCGTCACACCAGGCTACTGGAGAAATCCAACAGGGGCATAAAACTTAATGCCTTTACCTAGACACAGGTTGACTTCAAAAACAACATAGAAATAGAAAAATGGTGAGGTCCAAACTTTAGATTCCCCCCTGCCCCCACCCCCAGAATGATTCAAGATATGGAAGTTTGCTCACTGGGGTGAGTTATCCAACACATCCACCACAAAAATGAAACTCTGCCTGCCAGACCAAACTCTTGCCACAATGGGATTGATTTTCTCATTGCAATTATTTCTTAGGAAGGTCCCACTGACTTTGCAAGGATTCCACACGGTCAGAGATTACTGTGAGAAGGGTCTGGAGACTCAATCGATCCGTGAAATTTTACCTGCTTCGCCCAGTGTCAGATCAGCCCGTGACTGTTGCTGCACGGCATCTCTGTGCAAGGCGTAGACAAGCCGTTCAGGAGAGAAACAAGCCAGCTGAGAGCTTTCAGCAGTTGCAACAAGCAGAAAAAGCCAAAACTCTCCAAAACTTTCAGTAATATTACACAATGGATATAAGTTATTTTGGGCAGATCTATACATTTTAAGTACATCCTAAAATATTAAAAGGTCTTTCAAAAGCTATTTTCAATGTTAGTAGGATACCGTGTCACCAAGTCTAGTTTGCAGGTTGATGGCATTCCCAAGATTACTTTTAATAAACAATATTTATACTCACTGTTACACAGAGTGCATTTCCTGCCTTTGCCTTCGACCAAACCACTGCAAGGTGGTTTCGGTAAGAAGCATTACACCTGTTACCAAGAGTTTAAGGAAATATCACAAACCCCTCTTTCAAAGCAGTGTACTTGTTAACTTCTCACAAGAAATGCTGCCCGCAGAACGCGTTACCTGCAGTTAGGGCTTACCAAGAACATTCACAAATAAATAGCATTTGTGGAATAAACCTGAATAATTCAGACAAATTCGGAATGGTTAGACAGCTGCAATTTGATACAATAGTGCATTGATACAGCATACTTTCAGTCCAAATATGGCAATATAGTGCAATTCTAAAAATAAAAGTGAATCCCTTGTGATATCCAGCCCTTTCGCTGTGTTCGTTTCCTTTTAGGGCTCAAGTTTCCCACAGGAAAATTATAGAGAGGAGTTTGCCTACAGTGCCCTACATCATGTATGGATAAAGCATAAACACAAAACGCATGCTGGAAGGTTTTCCTGCTCTTGGCAATTACGTACAAGCCAGACTGTTTAGAGCAATCAAGATAAGAGGAAAAAACCCCACCCACCTCCAAACGAACACACCTTTATCAACACAGTTACATAAAAGTCATCCGAGACAAGACGTGAAAACATGTGACGTATCATTTATTTCTTAAATGTATTTATGATCCATTCAGACCTTTCAAATAAAGTGTACAAGTGCATTTCAGAATAAAAAACTACACTCTTCACACAGCTCTGTAGAACACTACATTTCATCAAGAAACTCAAAGCAAAAACTTCCTATTAAACCACCCATGCATCCTTTGGCTACAATAATATCACTGATCAACAAGTACTGCTATTCAATTCTGAGTTTCCCTTTAAAGAGAAGGAGCATCCTAAAATATGCTACCCCTTCCAGAGACCTCTCTTTAAAGAGAGAATATTAAATAAATTAGCTAGGCTTTTAGGCAAAACAGTAAGGCTACTTAGTACTGTTGATGCATGATCCATACATTTGGAGAACAGGCAATCCCAGGCTATGTGAAATGCGTCAACAGCCCTTGAAATTTTAGTAGTATCAAGATTACATCAATCCAGAACAAATGGCAGACAAAAACGTAACCAGTGGAACAATCACTGAAAAATGTGCAGTTTCTCTTAGGATGGGAAGTGCTGATAACAGATTCAGAAAAGTGTTTATAAAATTCGCTAAGAACCACACTGACATTCTTAAAATTACATATTTTACAAAGCCCTAACCTGCGTGACTGTACAATTACTGCTGTGATAATTGCTTGTTTTAAATACATATATACACATACAGACACATATGTAAAGTACATATATATGTATTTTATATATGTATTTTAAAACAACTACTTTAACATGGCAGTAATTGTGCAGTCACACAGTACATATACATATACATGTATGTACAACTACAGCAAAAAGGAAACAAGCCAAGAGATGTACGACACAGCTGGGGTACAGATCATCTCCAAGGGAATAATACATTTCTTTGAGTTTTAATAACTCACAGCAAAATTACCTCTTGGAAATAATTATGCAAAGATTTAGAATCAGATATTTACATGCTTCTGATTTAACTAGTTCCATTTAATATTTAAAAATATGCAAGTATTATTTTAAATCAGTAACATTTGTCGTTTTTGGCTCAACTGTAGTTTTTATTATTAGTCTTCGTTGAAAAATCAGCTACAGAAATGTCTATTAAAACGATGGGGTAGAAGTACCCCTCTCCCCTGTATTTTAACAACAGTTCTCAGTTGGCACAAAATATGTAATTCTGGAGCCACAATAGTAAGGCTCCCTCAGCTGCCTTGCAGATCAAAATACCCGCCTTCACCATCACCCCCTGCCCTCGCCGAGCGCAGAACAGAGCAAACCCCGGCAGAGAGGAGGAACACGGGGGAGCCCTGACTGACACCCCCAGAGTCCCCGGTGTGTCAGAACTCAACCCAGCATTACAAAGCCTTAAGGTTGGGTTGGCTCTAATTCACCTGTTTGCTTTTCTAATCTGTGTTGGTGGATTATTTTCCTATAGTTCTTTGTAGCAGGGGTTTCACACTCACACCTCTTTCTCATCTCTTAATACAAAACAATTTCCAGCATTACAAGGTGCACAAAGTTCTTACAAACACAGACATACACATTCTTACCTGCGATTTTGCCTATTCTTGGCCTCTTCACTGACACAGGGAAAAAACTACCTGTTGTAACTCTAGTCGTGTAAGAAGCTGGACTGTTCCCCCAAACAAAACTCCTCGTAGCGACCCCCTGACAAACGTTGAATCTCCACAGAACACACTGAAATAATCCCACCAGTGGCTTCTGCTGTCCCAGTTACTGTGAAGGCGCAAGGGAACAGATGGGACACAAGGAAAAGCGAGCATCCTTTAAAGTAAGATTGCTCCGCTGTATTTCTTTCAGCAAAGCAACGTAAAAGCACATGCACGCGTAGCCTCCCATGCTTGCAGTTTAATTGTAAACAGCATGTGGAAAGAAAACAATTAAAAAAGGTACTAATACAATTTTGAAATCCCTGAAGAAAAGACATACCCACGAGTATTAAGAACAGTAAAAAAGCTCATCATTAGCAATTGCAAACTCGTTTCCATCCTGTTGCATTCATTAGAGGAATACAAAATTGAATCTAGTGTTTACATGCCAGAATTACAACAAGAAACTAGATTTCAAAGGTTACATACGGAGAGAAATTTATGAGCATAGGAACTTGCAAAACACTGTGCTGTACAGCATTTCTAAAGACATAAGTCTGTGAAGACAATATATGTGATTGCAAATCCTTTCAGACAGTTCAAAAGCATGGCTGGAGGTAATGCTGCTCCCTGTTATCTGAAAGGATTAACTGCACCATTATTTTTAGTAGGTTTTAATGACAACAATTTAACCTCAAGAAATACCTAACCCCTCAAAAATCGAGGTGATCAGAAACACACAGGTACCTTACAGCCCTCAGGGTTTTATTTCTTTGTACACTACACATCAATTCTTTTGACAGCATCTACAGAAAATGTTTTAAAAAAAAGTTTTTATGAAATACTTTTAATTCTCAGTAATGCTAATATTTAAAAATACTTCACAGTGTGGTACTAATGTAACTTCATAAAACGAGCAACTTGTGTTAGCTAAAGCTCCAAGCCTTACATTATATTAAAATAGTCCAAAGATTTCACACACACACACAAAATCACTAGCACTATAAATATACCTAAGCCACTTTAGTGCAAAGTCTGTTTTTGCTTCCCCTGACAAATCCCTCTATATTCCTGCCAGCATATTAAAACGTCATCCTTTACTAATCTAATTATTGATTTTCAAGGATTCATTTACAGTTGAAATCCCAGAAGAACTTTTTTCAATTTACCATAAAAGTAATGACTTGGTTTATTAAGCATTTGATTGCTTGTATCACATGATCTTTGTAACATTTAAGAATGACTCGCATATGCACAGCAAGATTTGAGTTCATCTTCATAAGGAGTTACTTGAATTTACTTAACTGTTTAATTAAAGGATCTCCAGTAACAACCACCAGAGAGAAGCCAAAACTTTGAATTACAAAATTGCTGTCCTCATCTTACAAGTTCATAGAAAGAAGGAAGTCGGAACAAGAAGTTTGGACTCGCGTCCCTCTCCCTGGCCACCCAAGACTGCCCTCGTGCTCCATCTCGGGACCTGCCCCGGTGCAGCACTCCTCCGCACAAGCACCCATCGCTAACTGCAAAACACGTTTGTCTCTCTAAACCCAGGTTCTAAATATAACCTAAAGCAATGTGCATCCGCTCAGCATTTCTAAAAACTTCTTGGCAAATAAAGCTCCCGGTTATCACCCTGCGCACAGCTAATGGTCCCGCTGTGCCTTGGCCTCCCGGTCTCTCCCCGGAGCAGAGCCCGCACCTCCTCCTATCCGCTCAGTGACCACCACACTCCCCCAATGTCTTCAGGACAAAACAACGATGACTTTAATAACTGCTGTTTCTCAATTGAAGTAACGGCAAATTCACTAGCTAGAGAATCAGTTTTGAGTGGGCAGATTGCTGAAGTACACCAGGGGCTGCGAACAACCAACCCAGATCGGGATACGGGAACATAACTTACGTTAACACTTTCATTAAGTGTTAAAGCTCAAGAGATGCAAATACGATATGGGGGAAATCTGCAAACAGTTCCACTGGCAACCACCACTAAATGCATGTGGAGCAGACACAGACTGTGGCTTGTTTTAAACTCTGCAATGGGAATAAAAACAGAAAGGTGACAGAAGTCAATGCTGAGCGGAGAACCATCAGCCATGCTGCCTGCGCATGCAAAACATTTCACCTGTCGAGAAAACCTTGTGTCACAGAAAAAAACCTGAAAAGCTGATTAAACAAACTGTATCACATCAGATTATTTCCCTATTGCTAGAACACCCCAGATACTCAACTACAGACTGGTATTATCCCATTTTACCTGAACTGAAACGGAGGGGCAGCATCGGCACTCCAGGTCGGAAGGGAATTCCTTTGCTGCGGGCACAGAGCGCCACGGCTCTGACAAGCTGCCTTTGGAGTGCAGCAAAGCACAAGCAAGAAGGTTAAACTCCATCTTTTAAAAAAATGTACTGTAAAGGATATGACCCAAATTAAATACTCCATTGTTTTGACAGAACTGCGATTTACATTCTACCATCAGCGCAGGCACAGCTGTCCAGCAGGTTTCCTTTGTTTGTTTCCACTGACCACAACTTTCAGTTTCCTTCTCTAAATACAACCACATCGGGGTTTACACATACTAATTCATTTTGAAGATGTCTCCGC
The DNA here is from genome assembly GCA_008921705.1 of Burhinus oedicnemus. Lineage (NCBI taxonomy): Eukaryota > Metazoa > Chordata > Aves > Charadriiformes > Burhinidae > Burhinus > Burhinus oedicnemus. The sequence goes on along the minus strand of VFFE01006735.1, from coordinate 208,700 downwards.
TTCCAAAAACATTTCACACACATAGTTTTAGTGTTAAATTGTCTGCCTTTGCTTATCTGCAGAAAATGCCTCTCAAAGTGGTACCTCTGCCGTGCCCAGGCAATATGGGAAGTAACAATTGAGGAGGTTTAAGACGTCGGTGGCCTCTAGAAGTCAGGAGAACACTTCTTTCCTAGTGCAAAACAAGGTGTTTTCACTATGGGGGATTCTCCCACCATCCTGAAGGAGAGGCTGTTTACGTCGCTGGAGACATGCACAGCCTGATGGCCCAGCTGTCCGACCAGGGTCTAACCTGACCTCAGCCAAACCCATTTCAAGCCCAGACTATTACCAAGCCTAGGGGACACCAAAGCGAGTAACAGATTTAGTACACCTGACTGACCTGAGACCACAGCCACATACAAACAACAGTGTAAAGATTATGAAATGTAAGAAAAGCCCCACGTCAACCATGCTCTCTAGAGCTCTGAGTTTCAGCAATAGGAATGGAAAGAGAAGAGTGGAAGATGGAATGAAAGACACAGGCCAGCTGAGCCAGCGGGGAGGAAGCACAGCTTCACCAGGAGAACACGTGGACTCGGCTTGGGCATTTCTCTGCCACCGTCATGCCCCAGCCTCACCCCTCCTGGAAGCCTCAACAGAACAACCCCGGGGTTTGCAAAGCGTCTGTTCCTTTAAGCCGCGTAAGGGAAGACAGCCATTCTTCTGCCACCGAAGGATAAAAACACAGAGGCCTTCACAACTCTTGGATCTCAGCAGAACATCAGTCACAAATGTGTGCTTTGCCGACTGCAGACAGTGGTGGTAGTGAGGTAAAATTCAAGTTTATCTTGAATGACACCATGGAAAGGATGTGTCGTTGTGTTCTGCAGTCACAGAAGGGAAGAGAAAGATTTCTAAACTAAACAACAACATAAGGACCAGGTCAGGCAAATGTTTCATCAGGTGCTTTGAGTACCCAGAATCAGAAATGTGTTAGTTCAAACAACAACAAAAGCCCTCCAAAACCTCCACCTCCTCTTATTAAAGTTACCTACATTAGATGAATCAAGTAATTGGAAAAAATTTAAATTGGCCTTTTGTTGTAATGTCTAAAGGCAGCCTCCTATGATCAGATATTAGTTCCTAAGAAATATGTTTTTTAAAGCACTGAGCTGAACTAGGAGTAGAAGTTCTGTCAACTTCAAACTCCGATGTGGAGTAAGATCAGACTGAAATGTTTCAGACTTCCTGACCCATGAAGGTTCAGCACATCTGTTACCATCACAGCAGTTGGCAATACCACAATAAATATAAAAAAATCTGGTTACAAACTTTGTATACTGGATGTTTCCATCTCACATCACATACATGCCTTGGAGAGTCTTTCTCAGAACAGACAAACTGCTGAAATTTAGGACTTCTTACAGGTAAACCCCTTCTATGAGCAGGAAAAGAACATGGCCATGGAGATGCAGCACAAGACTGGAATCTGGAAGCCATCATTCACGTCTCTGCTGTAGGAAAGACTCTTCACGCAACCTCGTGCTCCTCTTGAGATTTTCTGCGCCGTGGTACTTTGCACCACTTTCTTCTTGTCAAAGATTTGCGACAAATACCCTTGGCACTCTGACGCTGAGCCATGTCAGAATTCCAACTAGTAGAAACATATTTCTGAGTGATAAGAAGCTTAAAAACAAGTACAAAACCCCTAATAGCAAATAAAGACTGTAGAAACTATTAACATTTAATTAAAAAAACCCAACCTAACAGATAACAGCAAAACTTTTGTTTCACACAAGATACCTGTTGAGTTAAAAAATACTGTCACTTGATTGGAAAGTATTAAAAAAAAAATAAATTCATATTTCACAGATTTTCTGCCAACCTGTTTGGAAAATGACAATATAATCATAATGTAAACTTCCAGTAACCTTAAAAAAAAAAAATAAAAAAATCAAGAGTTCTAGATGAAGCAAATGATCACCTTCTGAGAAGTACGCACAGAAATCCTATCCACGGTACTAAAACAAATGCCACTGAATTGCATCCTGCAAATTGAACCTTCTAGCGGTTTAATTTGAAAGTGAGGCAGATAACCCTAATAAAAAACCCCTAAATTTATAGTCTGAGATGGAACTTCAAAATTAGTTCATTTAATCATATCACAACACACAATTTTTATGAAGATGTAATTTGATTTCTGTATTCTACTTGGTGTGGCATTCATCTGTGCAATGCTCTTGATACCAATTTCTAAAGCACCAGGCACACTCGATACAAATATAGCCAAGAAAGGATTAGTTTCACATGTACAATGATGAAAGTGATCCAACTGGAAAGTTTGCTGCCTAACAATTCATAGCACAGATTGTGATGAAAAGGACTACTGGTGCCTCACGTTAACTATACGAGAAAGGATGTTGAATGGACTGCTGAGCAAACAAGGTAGTGTATTTCAAAATTGTTTCTTCCACAGTTGGCACAGTGAACAAGATTCACCCCCATGCAATTGCACTGAAGACAACAGACTCAAATATTATGCATATTTAAAACATCTAATCACATACAAACCTAGATCAACATTAAATTAACTTAGAGGGAAAAAAAGTAATTTAAATTAAAAAAAAAAATCAATAAGTTAACACAGACAAAAATAGAAATATTTGACACTAAAACTGAGCTACTGAGGCAACATTTAAAAGTGTCTGTAGGATGAAACTTGAACGCATCAATTGGCTGCAGCTCCTCTCTGTCCTCATCTCCTGGAGACTTCCAGATTCTGATTTTCACCTCTCTCAGAAATCGTCTGAGCTGATGAAGACTTTGGGATGAGTAAGGCAACTGAACAAAAGCCTGGCTGTTCGGAATGGTATAACTGAACCTTAGCTGCAAGGCAACGACAGCTGCAAGCATGCGTCTGCACCTCTAACAACCACTACACTTTAAGTACAATTCTAGCCTTATAGCTGGAGTAGCAACTGCTTCATCTCGAGTTAAATCTCTATGCCCCTTACCACTTTATAAAATTTTCCATATTCTCAAAAAAAGCATACCATGCTCCTATGTAAACCCTCTGGTCATGCCATGAAAAAAAAAACCAAAACCAACTATCTTTGCTCTCCAGCTTCCACTTAAACCTGAAACTGCCGTTTTTAGGGGTTTAGGCACTAGCAGATTATTTTCTTCTACTAAATTTAATCAAATGCTATTTCAATGATAGATTGCATCACTTCAAAGACTTGGAAATGTTAGATAAGGTGAGGAGTCAGAGAAAAGCTATTGGGAGTTTACCTGAGAGGCTGTTCCAAAAATACCATACACACACGCTTTGATATTAGTGACTAAAGCCCTTAAATTGTTCCCCAAAGCCCACCTTTGCCATAATACTTACAAAACACTTGAGAACAATTAGCCGGCTGATGTGCTGTGAGCTTATTATACCATTTATAAATGACTCACTACACCCTTACACTGTGCTCCCCCCACAGCTGGCTGTGTCTCTAACCAAAATCCAGACTGCAAGAGCTCCGCAGAACAAATCACCGCTACCGTGTCCGTGCAAGGACCACAGCGTGAGCCCCGGCTCTAGACGCTGTCTTATTACAAAAGACAACGACAAAACGTCGTGGTGAAGGCATCAGGGTTTAGACAACCTTTGCTCTGAAAATTTCAGGTGAACTAAGGAGGAAGTTTATCTTCAGAGGTTCGGACTACAGATGAAATACGTTGAAAACAGACCAAGATACAACTTTGTAACAAGGCTCTCATACCAAAACTAGGCAGCAATAGCAGGGAGTTCTGCCCCCTCCTCCCCAGGAAGAGGTACACGCACGTACCCCTACGAGGAACTTGGCTCTATCAGCACGGAGCGCTGACAAGTTCAAGCCATGCCAGGAGTGCTTCATCCTGCTGCTCTCTCTTTTCTTCCCTGTTTCCCCACAGGACCATACCGGAGTAGAGGTGGAGGGGCAGCCAGCAGGATGGTCTGTAGCAATCGTTGCATGTGACAGGACAGAGACACAAACTGTCATCCTCTAGGGCAAAGCACAGACGACGAGAAGCCAGGGCTCCCAGCAGACCAGAGAGAAGGGTACACGTTTGCTTGCGGGAGGGACAGGGTAGAGGACTAAAAAGAGGACGATCTTGATCTATAACAACAGTAGACCTGAAACCATTTAAGAAAAATACAGAGTCTTCCCTTTGGCCAAAAGAATTACCCCAATCCTAAAAAAATAAAAAAATAAAAAAAAAAAATCAAATTTTTCATTCCCAGTATGACTAACAGTACACACCCACTGTAACATGCGAGCTCACAGAATTCCGCAGGCGCACAGCAGTCCATGCACCGACTGGAAGCACAACGAAGGACGCGAACTGCGGATGGTCGCGGCGTACAACCTGCTCTCAGACCAGAGGTGTGGCGGGGGGAGATCCCTGTACCAGGGACAGGGTGAGGGAAGACAACGCAGACTGTAACCCATTATTACAGGAATACTTGGTTCACTTTCATTTTCTAATATGGCAACAGTAAAAAGACAAGGATATTCTTTAGGAAAACTAATCAATTTGAGGGTCAGACTGCCTTCTTAACAGCATTACAGTACGCAAAAATATTTCATCTAAGCTAGCTTGAAAAAGCTGTGGTCAATGAGATTTTGTTTCTCAGATACTGACTTTGTTTGACCAGTCAGATACGCTTTTGCCAACAGGATTTAGCTCCTGCTATATTCGAACCATCTTTAATCCCATGAAGGCTAAGGAAAAATGTCTCTCATTTAGCTCTGTGCACTTATGAATAACTCAAATACTACAGTTAAATTTACAACATAGTTCCCTTAGCTGTTTAGAAGACAATTGTTTTCTTTCCTTTCCCCTTAAGTTCTAGTATGTAAAATATCAGAAGAATTTAGATTAAAAAAAAAAAAGGGACATGTTATTTTTAAAGTTGTTCTTGAGAAAAATTTCCACATGCAAAACTGTGGCATTTCTCCACTGTTTTGAGAATAGTTTTCACATGTTGGCATCATCCTCGAGTGGCTGCCACAACTCTGGTATCATAAAGCGACATGTATTTTGTCTTAGCTTATCAAAACACATTTTATTTAACTGCTAAATTTGGTCTGATCCAAGTTTTTCTTCTTACTTCACAACAAACAGGAAAATGCAGATGCTGTACTCTGATCGCACACATGCATCCTACCAGAGAGGCGGGGCACGGAAGCCGGATCAGTCCTCCTAAGCGTACGACTGTTCAGATCACATCACTGCACTCATGGCTCAATAAGACTTTAAGTTCACACTACAATGTTCACATTGTTCACTACTGTTCTAGAAGTCCTGTCTAGGTAGCACTGAAAAACAAATTTTTTGGCCCCTTCTGTTATGATGCTGGAACACTGTGTCAATATACTTTGGCATATATTAAAAAATCCCTGTAATATACCATATACTGTGACATTTCCACTTCAGATCTATCATTTACATGTGAAGCACGAATCTCGAAAGAACCTAGTAAAGCTGTAAGAAAGACTACATTTTGCCGAAGCTCTCAGACACCCACTCCATTCAGTCACACCAGCTGGAGAGGTAAGTGTCAAGATACAGCTTTATTCTTAAAAATGAATATGGAGGTGAAACTCCACAGCCTCCTCCACAGCAATAATGTTTTAAAGTGAAATCACAATGATATGTGCTCCTGATTCTTCTATGTCAGCAGCATTTCTCAGAAACCTTTTTGCAAATCTGGACATCTTAAAATCATATTTAACTTATTTTGCAATTTACAGAATTGTCCCTGCACTTCCCAGTCCAGCTCACAGGCGTCTTAGACGTGACATCCATTGGAAGATCTTTTGCTCCTAGAGGTAGAGGAGTCCTTCGCTACCCTCTGTCTAGCACAGGAGGCACAAATAGCCCCTGAGAGACGCTTAAGCCCCTTCTGAAAGACACTGTTGGAGAGACTGTAAATGACACAGTTGCAGAAACTGTTGCTAATGGCAAGCCAAGTGGTCAAGAAGGATGCAATGCGGTTACTATAGACATTGGAGCTCTCCAGCAGAAAATAGATTATGTAGGGCAACCAGAGGATGTAGAAGACACTGGTGATGCGGAAAAGAACCATAGCATAGCGCTTGTCTGGGCAGGGCTGTGCCTCCCCAGCCTCCCCATCCTGAGAGCTGAAGCGCACGCGCCTCTCGTTGATCTCCTTGGTGTGCTGCTGGCAGATGCGGAAGATGTTGAAGTAAGTGAAGCAGACAATGAAAGCAGCAGGGGCATAGAGCATCACCACAATGAAGAGGGTAAAATAGGGGTCAGTGTTCCAGGAACTGGCACACCACTGAAACACATCCCCATGATATCCAGGCTTTCCCCAGTGAAAGGAGGGTAAGAAGACCAGGCAGGAGTACAGCCAAATGATCAGTATGCAGATTCGAAGTCTCCATGGGGTAACCAGTGTGTTGTAGGTCAGCGGCTTCGTGATGGCAATGTATCTGTCAATACTAATGCATGCCAAAGAGGCCATGGAGACGCTCTTCAGCACTGATACCACATAACCAAAGATTTGGCAAACCAAGGACTCACTTAAAACAACAGGGTAGTGCAGCAGAGACAAAGAAGGCACCAGACAGCTCACACCCACCAGGAGGTCAGCGTACGCCATAGTCTGGATGAAGTAGCTGGTGGTGTGGTGGTTCAGCAGAGGTGCACAGTGAAAGACAAATATCACAATAATGTTGCCTGAAATAATCAGCACCATGAGGAACACAATAATAACCACTTCCAGCAGGCAAAAATTGATGGTTTCCAAATAGCTAATGGCCAGGAGGCAGAACGGCCGTCCACTCTGGTTGCCAACCAAAGAGGAGTTCATCTTGAGCACTGCAGTGATCTCTTCACTTCATGCTCCTGCCTGCTGCCTGCAGCCACTCCAAGCAGCTGCTGTCATTGCGGCTGGTGCTCTGTGTGTGTAGCAATGTCAAAACCGGAGCTCCAGTCCCCAGGGCTGCTCCAGATGCTGCTGCTGTGCATTGTCTGCAGCACAATTCCCCTTTAAATCCGGCTCCCTGCCGCTACTGGCGCACCGGGACCCAGCAGCAGTCATGTCAGCAACTTCACACACGCACACGGCAGAGGGCTGATTTTAAAGCCCTCCCGGGTGGGCTGCCTCGCCGAGGAGGGATGAGGGGTCGGGGGAAGAGGGAGAAGGAACCTTCACCGAGTCAGGACGGGAGTCCTCCCAAAGGCTGACAGAAGAGAAGGGGAAAGTGTTTTACAGAACCGCCTCTCCCCCCCACGCTCCCTGCCACCTCCATCACCACCCCTTCCTTCCCCACGCTCTGCTTCAGCGCTTCCCCGCTTCCCCGCCGCCGCCTGCCCCCGCTCCTCCCCGGGCTCCCCCCGTCCCTTCCCCACGCCCTCGGCCCGCCGGGCTGCGGCCGGAGAGCAGCGCGGGCAGGGCTCTGCGGGCCAGCCAGCCTCCCCGCAATTCCCGCCGCCGACCATCCATCCATCCATCCATCCACCCACCCACCCATCCATCCATCCAGGCGGAGGGATGCGCGGCGGGCAGGCGGGGGG
>VFFE01006735.1:183462-201120 GCA_008921705.1 Burhinus oedicnemus | reverse complement strand
CCTGGCTCCATTTTGCACGACGCTTTTGTTCGCCGCCTCTCCCGGACCGCGCCGCTCCGGCCCCCGCCGCCGCCCCGCCCCGCCCGGCCGCGGGCGCAGCCCTGCCCCGCCGCCCCGGCCCCTACCTGCCGCAGGGGAAACAAAAGCCCCGGAGCATCCTCGGCCGAGCGCCGGCACCGTGTGCTCCGGCCGCGGCGATGCGGAGCCGGGGGGAGGGGACGGCGGGGAGGAAGGGGAGGGAGGCGGGCAGGAGCGCGGAGGAGGGCGCGGCGCCGGCGGGGACCGGCGGGGGAGCGGGGCCGCAGCCCCCCGGCCCGCCCCAGGGCCGCCGGGGGTGGGGAAGGGAAGCCCGGCAGCGCCGGCCGCAGCCTCGGAAATGGGGGTTTGCACTCAAAAGGCCGATTTCACGAGCGACCGATGGCGGTAGGTGCCTCACCCGGCGCGACCCCGCAGCCTGCGGGGAAAGCGGCGGATCCCCCGCGCTGCGCAGCGGGCAGCGGCGGCGGCAGGCTCTGCTCCGCGCAGCCCGGTCCTGCGGACAGACAGACACACAGCCGCCCCCTGCTCCGACGGACGGACAGATAGACACCCACCGCACAGCCCTGCTCCTCCTCTCCGCACGCACGGCACATGACAGCCGTCCAAGCAAGGACGTGAATTCAAACGTTTAGTCGGAATTTAAGGCTTTTCCATCCGAGCCCTTTTGGGTAAACGCTTATTCTGGAATAAACATGTATTTCCTAGGTGTAGTTTGTGTTGCTTAGGAAACACTTGAAACCAAGGGCAAAGCTGAGAGCCATGTCCCACTGGTGATCCAGATGTTGCCCCAGGTTGGTCAGCACCTCCTGCACACACACACGCAAAACCCAAAGGCATCACTATCCACAACAGTCCCTAATACAACCTACACGAAACTAGACAAACTAGAAAACCCAATGACATTCCAGAGAGCAAAGATGCAAGAGATTCACAAGACAGGACTTAAACTTGTATTCACACCATAAGCTAATATCATCACGCATATTTAACCAGAAAAACCTCTTCGACGCATACAAGGTGAAGATGTCATCACAGGATACTCATATCTTGTTTGTTAAGAGCGTTTTACTCACTTAACGTGCTGGAAAACACGTTCCTGTGGTATGTGGAAGCTCGTTCTCCAACTTGGATACCGGACTGCTCCACTGCCACGACTTAAGATAGGCCCAGCACTAGGGGAATTGGTCTTTGAACTGATCAAACCAGTAAGAGACTGGAGTGAGGCTCTTCAAAAAGTCATTTTGTCAAAAAAGAAAGCGTGTAACTGGCATCCTTTAAGGAGCGTAAGCCCACACACTGAATTCAACTGAAACCAACAAACCCAAGGTTTTGGTTAACCTAAGCCAAATGGTTGTTATTGTGTGGGATCCCTAATGGAAAATGAATTGCAGCCAAAGGGATAGATCTCAAAGCAATCACACTGCAGTGCTTGGGATTTTAGCTGACCTGGAAGTAGAAAAAAAAAAGATTTATGATAACACTTGCATTGGTCAAAAATCTGTGCTGGACAACAGCATGACTTGGCAGATTTTTAGTCTTGTGCAAAAGCCTGAAAACAAAAACTTGGGTTTTCTGCCCTATCTTTACCCCCCAAAAGATCCCTTTGCTATTGTCCTTAATTTTTGTTATAATTTATGGAGTTTCTACTCATGGCGATTGAAGAACTGTAGCTAGGAAACATAAACTTTGAATTAAATTTAGGCAAGGGTGTTGTAGTTATACAAAAAACAAGCTATGATTGAATTACTGCTGGAGAAATGATCTCCTGTCTTTCCAAAGCAGAGAATGATTTACATACCAATTGATTCAAATAGTATTTCTGGATCTTTAGGCATGAATAGACACATTATAAACATCCTTAAGAAAACAACATATATTGAATTTTAAATATATCTCAGATATATAAAAACAAGGTAGTATTGGCAATCGTGAGACTGACCAAAACAACATCTGGTTGCCAAAATTTCAAAACCAACGATGCACCACCAAAACCTCTTCAGCGTTTAGATTTTTATTGCAAGCACAAGCTTAACTCGACTTCTACCCAGCTGACAGGTACTTCTGTAGGAGACAGAGATCTGTTTTTTCCTCTAACTGACATGCTATTGTTTCTCCAAAGCTGAGAGGAATAACTGTTCAAAGTTCACGCCAACTTACTCCTGCTTGCCTAACACACCCGTGGCCAAACCAGCAACATCTCGAGTTAATTCTCTCAAGCGCCCCTGGACCAGAAGCTGGACCAAAGGGGCCAACAAAGGGTGTAAATTTCAACTGGCAGGTAAGTGGGCTGGAGATACACCTACCTGCTACCCCAGCGCTCTGCTCAACTGCGCAACCAGCCTGCCAAGAACCGCCACTTCTATGGGACATCAAAACGCGTGGCTCAGGTGGCTGAGGTCTCTGAGAGACTGAAAACACTCCTGTGTTGTAGAGACTGCTCCCACTCCGTACAGTGACACAATACAACCTCGTCTACGACTATTAAAAGGTATTCAAGGAATCATTCAAAGTTACAATGAGAACTCTTGGGAAAACTCCCGCTTGTAAAAGATAATTAAACCTTTAACACCACGTGATCAAAACTAATCAAACAAGGGATCTAGAGTTTCAGGCACACTGACAGCAAGACTACATTATACTACTTACACCGTGATTCACAGATGCATGTTAGGTTTAATTTCAGTTGATCATACACAATTGTGGCCCTCTGTACTCCTGAAAATTAAACGTATTCTTCTTAATTTATATGAACGTGTGGAAATGTGATTGCGATGCAAGTAGAAAATAAATGTTAGCCACCCACAGCTGAAGTACTGTTACATTTTATGCCACTGATGAAGCAACACATTCAGTCAAATAATGGTAGTGACATTTTAATCTATTTGTTCATTAAAAACTAGTATCATTTGCACCAAGACTGAGGAGCATATTTGGTAGAACTTCTGTATACTGCAATTCCCTGCTTATGAAGATAAAAAAGTGGGCAGATAAGAAAGTGGGTAGCAAGAGTCCTGCTATAAGAAAAATTAGAACAAATTAATCTCTAGGCCTAGAATTTCTACCAGAAATGGTGACGTTGGGGTAACATCCCAGAATACTCCTCCTGCCACTGGATTTTTTTATTTTTTTTTTTAATTTGTGCCACAAGATGTCCCTCTCACGTCGTAATTTTCTTAATATAGTATATTTATCTGGTACAACAGTTCATGGTTTTTTCCTTTCAACATTATTTCCTCCCACACAGACCTATATGCAAAGGCTTTTATTTTCTCCTCAATATTGTAAATGTCAGGTTCTTAGAATTTTGGTATTATGAAGTATTTCTCCACTGAGAGATCACCACTGCAGGTGTCCACTAATGCCTGCAGCAAGTCCCCACATCTCTCCTCCTACCTTTCAGTGGCTGGAAGCCTGAAGATTAACAGCCGTAACCACGACTGCCAAAGTCCTACCAGGAACAGATGCCTCTCAAAGGGATTGTCTAGATCATTTTACCTAGACTTTGCTTTCTGTCCCCAGTCGGGACATGACCTTAATTCATTGGGCTGGCTTTCATCCACACTCCCCGCCACGAGCACGGCAAACTGGAGTTGCTAAAAGCTTTATTATTGCACACAGATGGTGTGCAAATTCTCAAAAGTAATTTGTGGAAGCACCACAATGGTGAAACTTAGACACTACTGCAGTAACAAAAGCACAGAGTACAAAAACCCAGCTAATGTTTATCAAAGAAATAAGGAGCAAATAATTAATAAATACTGTCATGATGACTAGAACACAACGTGCACACCTTGAGGCACAGTTTCAAAGCCATTTTTAATGCACAACAAATTCAAGAAGAGACCTAGACACAGCCTTCAGTGGTAGAACACAACAGAAGATGCTTCCTTTTCAATCATTCAGTAGCCACACATCAACAGTAAGTAAGAAACTATCCTTGCAGCAGCTCATTTGCAAAAGAAAGCAAAAACCACAAATTCACTGAGCACCAGGGGCCAGAACTGCACAGAAAGCAAGCACCAGAAGAAATACCAGGGCGCCTGCATCCAACACCCTGTGCACAAGGGGAGAAAAAAAAAAAAAAAAAGAAAAAAAAAATGCCTGAAAGAGGCCAGAAGCTTTTGAAGCAGCTGTCAACACAGATCCTTATTAATTTGGGACTGTGCTGCCGCATGGGGTCATGAAAAGCCTGTCAGAAATCAAATGCAGCTACAGGAATAGAGGTCGACATTAAGAGAGAAGGGGCACTGGATTAGGAGTACTCAAACAGGCTTACCGCATCTCCTACTTGCACTGAAGAGCAAAGGTTTTACATCAACTCTTTGTGCTTCTGCACTACGCCACAGCAGTTATTCTCAGATACACCATTTTCAATGCATGGTAATGCAAATAATTGCATGCTTGCCAGAGAAGAATTTGTATTAGTGACATACAAAACATGGCAAAAGATTATGAGGATGGTAAAGCAATATATTACAAGGGACCCTGGCCTTCACATCATTAACAATTCTTTTTTCCCCCAGCCATGTTTACTCCTGTGCATTGCTGCATATTGACTGTAACTGAGCTGCTATTTTCAAAGCAGTAAGAATTAGTCATGTTAGAACTCCAAAATTATCAAATAATCTATGAAAGGCATGAAAATAAAAAATGAAAGCCAAAGTGCAACCCAGTATTATTATTATGCTGTTAGCATATACTATATAGGATGGGTCTGCAAACATTATCTTCCTGGGTCTTGAATTCTTGTTCCCATCAGCCTCCCAAACAATTTTGTATTCTTTGCCTATTCGCACCTTTAGTACTCCCACACAGCCACTGATAACCTTCTTTGAAACCTCACAATTCTTCCACTGCCTGCAGATTGAAGAGATCACAGTTCCACCATGAACTAACCAGGCGCTTTTGCTCTCAAAGTGCCCATCTTTGTCCGTTCTACAGGAACGGCCACGGCCTATTTTCATGCAATTTACATTTAAGTCACAATAATGCAAACAGCCTCAACAATGGTCTAATACGGCACTTCCAGGTTAACGGGGGCTTCACTTTCATTTGCTTGAGCTGGTTATTATAGCATGCTGGTAGTATACTACAGATCTCATATGACTACAGCAGAGCCTGAAAACAGTTATTCAGTACTCATTTTCCTTCACTGTTTAATTCTTTAATTAGTTCCTACGCTGAATGACCACTGCAAGTATAGCCAGTCCTCCTGCTGCAGAACACAGCGCTGGCTCAGCCTACCCTCCCTTTTACTTGGACTCTAGAGATGCTTCCAACACATTAGATCCAGGTTATTTCCTTTGTCTCTGCCAAATGTAAATGAGTGGAAAGGTTTCACAGATTTTTTAAATGAAATGTTACACTATTCCTTTCTAGCTTACAAAGATAGTAGCAGTACGTGTCACCAACTGTGCCACAAAGAGATCATCTTTTCCATTCTGATACCAAAACACTGAAACAGAGAAACAAGTGACACTGTCAACTACTCACTAGGCAATTAAAATAACACAACAGGACTAACTGTGATATACTCCTTGCCAGAGCACTCAACCTCCACATTATTTGTATGATTTATTCACCATAAAATCCAAGTTACAGCTCTACAATGCATGTACCAATATTAAGGAATTCAAATCAAGTTTCTTCTATATTCAATAAGTCTGTGAAAGTATTTATGGCTGAACATTTTTAGCTAATCTAACATGATTCATTCAAATCACGTAGGATCCTTCCTGCATGATTCCAGCAGAGGCCGAGTTTAATTTCAGAAGCCTGCTTGCCCTCAGAATAAGGTCTCTAATTGCTCCTTGCAAATCTGTGCCACCAGGGCATAGCTATACAAAGGCTGATTCAGTTGTTTTGCTTTTTTAACTGGTGAATAATTAATTTGTTATATTTGTACTAAAGTTGCATCATTAATAATTTCTAATATAGTCCTTCTAGACTTGCATGTTTGATGAAAGCAGTAAAATACGACGTATCTATACAGATAATGGTCAAATCCAAATTAACACATCGGTTTTCTGATTAAGGAAGAGACATTTCATGTTGTGACCCATTTGTTACTCTAGAACTTTGAGAAACACTGGATGATGTTTGTATGTATGATTCTTATTTTCTTTTCCTATGTTACTGAGGTCAGCATTCAAGATGAGAAGTTAAAAAACTGCTGTCTAGTGCAAAAATGTCCAAAGCAATCTGTTTTTTCTATCAAAAAAATGCTGCAATTTCAACTACAGTTGGATTTTTTGCATAAATGTTAAGACAATACAGCAAAATTCAGCTTTCATTCAGGAAATACAAACAAGCAAAGGAAAATGAGCTCCCTGACTCTCTGTCAGTTATGAAAGCAATTAATAGAATACCAATTTTTGACAAACTCAGAACTCATCTGAGCAAAACCGAAGTGGGGCTACTGAAAAGAAAGCACTCTAAGTAGAGATAATGCCACAACCGACACTGCATGTTAGTTTTTTTGTGGCAGGGAGGATTGAATTACAGTCACTAGTTGATACGCTACATTCAGATGCACTCATGAACCTCTAAGGAAGAGGGTACACACTCGGAAGCCTCTGTACTTTCATTCATTAAGATACGGGGGGAGGGGAGGGGAAGATTAAAAAAAAGCATTCTACCTTTGTGATGAGAATTCGGTACTTCTCCACCAGGTGATCGTTATTATGACACCCTGCCAGCAACTGCCACACTTCTCCTCTTAGGGCCTCAGGGACGCCACTTCTCACCAATGCGGACAACGTCTTTGGCCTCACGCTCAAATTGAGGTGCCTGAGTGTAGGTGAAGGCATTGTTACTATTATCCAAATACAAATAAATGAGTACATGAGCAACAACTGATGTGTAACATCAAACATGTCAAATGACAAGAAGTTCAAGACAGTCCATACGTTGCTAGAGTAAGTGAAATTCAAGTTATAAAAAAACCCCAGTTTTGGACAAGCGCTTTCCAAACTATTTCCTCGATTCCCACTAAATTAAAATATAATATAAACATAGGTTATAAAACACTCAACAAACCAAAACACTCCAGCAAAAAATAGAACTGGAGGACAGATCCCATACTGCATAAGATTCCAAGCTCAAACTACACCAAAATGAGAATAGTTTGCAGAAGCATATACTCTCTTGAGAGAGTTCCTACGCCCGAGCAGGCAGGTAACCCTTCAGGTGAGGGAGGGAGCGAAGACCAGCAAACAGAGCTATAAAAAAGTCTCATGTGGTTATCTAACTACACCCGTGCATTTAAGCAGCTTCCACTGTACAAGCTAGTCCCATCTATAACAGTTTTTTCAAGTGAGACTGGTGACAGCTCATAAATTACAGCACTGTAAGCTGTAAAAACTAAACCTACATGTAATTTATGCAGTTACAGAAAGTTAAGCTGAACAGTCCATTTGTGGCTTATACATAAAATCCTCAAAAGACAGAGGCCTTAAATCAAAGAAATTACAATTTTTCTGCAGTTACTAAAAACCAAACTTCTAGGTAAAACGATTAAGAGGACTGATAGACAAAGCCAGGCAAAAAAAGCAAACTTCTGTCATATCGATCATGTTATCTTCTTAACAATAAACTGGTATTTAATCACGTTTGTTAACAGTCTAACAGATATGTGGATGATAATTTTACACAAATTGGGACTCCTTGTTGCCCTTCTCCAGTCTACTGTGGTCCAACACAGTAATCTGGAGACTAGCAATGCAGACATTTAAATCCGTGTATATTGCACAGAACCTAGTACCATAATGTCCTCCTTCACTTTGCTTTATCTAAACAAAATCAACTATAATAAAAATAATATTTACATAATAATTACATTTATAGCTATATACATTCATATCTGTAGACTTACATATTTACAGAGCATTTATTATACCTTTATAATATATAAATACATAATTCTTTTTCTATAAAAATACTTGTTGCATACAAAATACTCAAGTTCTTTGTAAAGGCCTATAAAACTGCTTTGTCTTAATCTTGGATCAGAATAAGGACAACAGTAATTCCAATGAATACAGCCATGAACTGCAAGGCTGTAGACTAAAAGCCACACACTACTAGATTCTTCCAAACTATTTTGAAATGAGAAAATTGTGTGACTCAGCAGTTATGAAATACAAGCCAAATATTATTTAGAAATCACAAAATACCATTGCATATTTAATTGCTATACAAATCTAATTACAGGATTCTAAAAAACTAGCATGAAACTACCTGAACTCTGAGGTTTATGATTTTCAATCCTCTTATGTTAAAAGCTCAAGGATCATTACTTCCAAATACTCATTTTTAGTTAAGAAGGAAAGCCCTTTAACACATATTAAAAGTTGTTGCCAGCATTAGCACAGAAGCACTTCATATCCTCTTAGAGCTGCCAAAACATTTTCAATGGGAGTCAGGTGGCTTAATTATCCTTGAGCCCTTGGAAGAATTACAAAAAACCTCAAGTTGGAAGAAACTTCCTCACAGCAGCAGATGCATAGAGCTCATCTGTTAAAGATGTTTCTGCAAGTGTAGGAGAGGGAGGGAAAAGGGATCATGTATCATTTTACCACAGCCTTCCCCTTCTTATGAAAGTGTCCATTCCTGATGTGTGCTTTCCTACCAAATTAGCACAATATATCAGTGCAAAACCAAACTAGAAGTAATAGTACTTATTCAAATAAGTACTAGGTAATTGCAGAAAACAAAAAATAATGCTAAATTGTCATACCCTTAATTTAAAGGGAATCCTGGCTAAGAGGTCACACATCATCTAAAGTGCCTGACTTATTCCAGTCTCTGCTGTGCTGCTCCTTAGATCCAGTGTTCTATTCAGATCTTTGACTTGCTGTACACCCCTTTGCCCTGCTACTCAGTAACTCTAGGAAGCAGAAGGCAACAACTAAAGCCAGAGTCAAAATGTAGCATATTTGAGCTCAATCTGATGTTGTGCCTGTCATCCCCCTTTGTGATAAAAAAATACTGAATTTTGCAATAATCAGCATCACTTTCCTAGAACTGCTCAGGCTACTTCAAGATGAATAAAAGATCCTTCATGAAAGGAGGACAGGTGTTGCATTAGCAACTTGACTGTCAAGAAACACTCTTCTTGTAAATTGGCATTTTCTAGGAAAAAAACCCAGAAGAGCTCATGTAGTTCCTTCTTGGCAGGCTCTGGAGCCATCTTCCTTTAGATAAGGGAGGAAAAGCATCTTTGCTATCCAAGTACAAATCTCCCATGTTCTTAAGCTACAGTTACTAACATATGACAGCTGCACAAAAAATTGGCTGTGATCTACATCGGAATAACAAAGAGGAATGGAAGTGATCTATGCAAAAGAGAGAGAAAGGAAGAGCTGCATTGTCTTTATACTACTTAGTTTAGGGTTTTTTTTTAACAAAATCCCAGTGAAACTCACAGATAAATAAAATACTAATTTTAAGAGAGAACCGCCTAAAGATACAGCATAAGTGAATTTCTATACAGTATTTAAGCATGCACTCAAAAATGAAAATACTTAAAACACCCTCTGAAGAAATCAGAAATCATGAAGCCAGAAAACAAGGGGTGTTGTGGGGATGAAAGAGGACTAAACCCATACTGATCTCATCTCAACTGCCTTCTGGAAATAACAAAAACTCCGAGCAGAAGGAGCAAACAGACTGAAAATACTCAGAATTGCCATTTTCAGAATGTGATTTTACCACTTACCATTTGGACAGCAGCTCTCCCCACGTCTCAAGAATTTTTTCAGCACACTCTTTGGAAACATCTCCAGAACCACTTAGGAGTGGTTCATCATTGTCTGCCAACAGAACAGATGAGATGCTATGAGATCAACAGCCATTACTCTACCTTTACAGATTTAAATGTTGCTCTTCGAACTGTATCAGTGTGTGGCAAGAACTCCTCATTTGTAGACGCAGTGCTTGTGCGCTCACAGAGAAGGCAGAAGTAGACTCGTCTCAGAGGCATGCAGTGATGTGACACGAGACAGAAGACAAGCAGCAACACGTGAAGTTCTGGTTAAAAATTCAGTAAAAAAATTTACCATGAGGGTGGCCAAACTGATACAAAGGCCCAGAGAGGTCGTGGAAACTTCATCATTGGTGATGGTCAAAACACAACTGGACAAGACCTTGAACAATCTATCTGGCTGGATTCACACTGAGTGGGAGGCACCATTAGAGACCTCCAGAGGTCCCTTCTCACATAAGTAATTCTATTATTCTACCCCAAACTTCTGGAAGACTAAAAAAAATTCTCAAATAGCACAACTTTCTATATGTGAAAAGCTACAATATGATAAAAGCTAAAAAGACAATAAAATCAACGTGGTTCCACTGAGCAGCTGCAGAACTGCCACGTTGTTGCAGATCTATGAAAATCCATGAGGTATTTCACTTTAACTGTTTTGTACTTTTACTTTGAAAGCTAGTACTTTTCGATAACTTTCTTGGCTTAAATTAAACAGCTTTTTGAATGAAATGCATTAAAAAATGCGGTGGAGGGGGAGGATTAGCATAATCACAGTAACTCTTTTTGAAACCAATGCTAACTGATATACTCCCAGATATTTTTAAACACAGTAAGTACCATATACAAAAACTACATTTCATTGATACAGTAGTCAACACTGGGTTTGCATTATTGGGGAAATACGTTCTTTTTCATTAAATCTATGCTTTCTCAACTGACACCTGAACTTGTCAGCAAACTCTTGCAATGCTGCAAGTCCTGTCAACTGTCAACAAAATACGTGTATGTTACTGGTCTAGAAAACAATACCACTGTGGTTTAGTGTAGTGGTTAGAGACTGCTAACAAACAGCACTTTGCAAAGGAGTTAAATTTCAAAGCAACCTTCCCCCTCTAGCCCCCCAAAAAGGGAAATTAAAGCACAGAAGTGAAAAAACTCACCCAAGGCCACACAGGCAGCCAACAGAAAAAGTGAAAAAGCAGAAACTCAAGTCATCTACATTTCAGCTCAGAGCTGTAAGGCCAGATGTTTATATACTCAGAACTAGTCCATATTTTGGTTTAAGAGAATTTTTACAAAGCAGAAAAAAATCCTGAAAATGCATTAAGTTTCAAGCTGGGCAGGTCCTGGTATAGTTTTATGTATTGCAGATGTCTATACTCGCCTCTTCACTAAAACATACTGCTTGCTTATATTTCCAAATAATATCAGCTTCTCATATTTACTCTCAAGGCTGTTCACAGCTGCTCGGGGAGCGGCAGAAGCTACATGATAATCCCAAATTTTTAGCAGCCTCTTTTCACATTGCTCCAAATATATCACACTGGAGCTTACTGAGGCCTGGGCTGAGAAGAGCACAGACACCGAAGTGTCAGACAAGGGAGAGGCCGATACAGGAATGTGAGGGTACTGGTTATCAAATACTCGCAGCATTACAGCAAGAAAAAAACCCCATCGGTAGGCCAGATTCTGACTGGAAATGGTTCATAACTGTGTCATTTACCAATTGCCTTTTCTGTCGAAGTATACAAAGCATACAGCCACTTCTTACCTTCTTCTTCATCATCCTCTGGAGGAGAAGGAATCATCGAGCCCTGTGATCCAGACTGGGGCAGGCGAAGAGAAGGGCTTGCTGTAGTTTTTCTTCTCTCCCTTTCTGATTCACTTTCTAGGCACACAACTTCATATAATGTGTCCGAATTATTCTTTCTGTCCTTCTGCTTTATCTAGGAAACGAGAAGTTTCATTTTACCGAGAAAAGCTGTACAAATACCCACATGACTTCATAAGGCTCTACCTTCTCTTTCTGGAATAGGAGAGCCGAGAAACAATTTTCATCACGCTCTACAGTGAGGAACGTTCAGTCCTTGCAGCACACGTAATGCCTTGGGCAGGGCTGCAAGTGTTTCTATCCCTAATGCCCTAGAGCAAGCCGTAGGCATGCTGCACCCAGGAGGCACGAATGTCCGCTACAGGTGGAGCAGCAGTGTCATTTGGGTCGGGCATCCATAGGTAGCTCATCTTTTCAACCATAAGTAGACTGGACACAAATGCAGATTTTTAAAGCTGTAAATGCATCGGTCCAACAAATGGTCTAAGAGACGATGGCTCCTTAATATGAAGCAACTCTACCTTTTTTTAAAGGTTAGCAGAAAACTAAAAGCAAAACCTTTAAAATTATGTCTAATTTCTCTCTAATGTTCTGGGGCTACTGAATGGTGGCAAAAGGATTGTTTTAAGAAAAATTGTTCAATATTTATTTTCCCATCATGGTAATTGTCTTTAGCGATGCTTCCCAGTCATATATATGTGTATACGTTGCTGCAGGAACACAAATTGTTGAGTCCCAAAAATCTATTATGTGGCTCTCTTTTCTCTTTAATTTCCAATGCTTTGATACCTTCCTTTCCTTTAAAAGAAGATTTTTCTCTGTGAAGTGGTTCTAAAATTTTAATACAGCCTAAGGATTTAGAACTTTTTTTCATAAATGAATAAAAATAGAGAGTAGAAAAGGAAAGGTGAAGAAAAGAGGGAAATAAGATATATAATTATACTCTACACTAAGCTTCCAGTGCCCAATTTTATCCTTTGGAGTATAAAAAATGAAGAGAAATGCATCAAAACTAAAAATGACTAAATCACTAAATGTAATCTGAGCAAATAAAATTCCTCTGCTTTCACCATTTCCAAATAAAGAAACACTGCCAAAGTAAGATAAGCCAATTCTACACAGCTGTATTTTTAATAGGCTAATCATGACTCCATAGAAACAGGTTTCCCTTCCAGGCTTATCAGGCAGTACATTCTATATTTGTTGCTTCCACTATGAATTTTGATAATCTTCCACTAGTAAACACTGGAAGTTGGATAACCTGACAGTGCCTGTGGAAAAAGAAGAATTAGCTCAGATAAGTCACAATGCCTGTGAATTAGGTAAGACAAAAGATACAGAATTAGCTTAGTAAGATAAGCTTCCTTTAAACTGCCAAACAGAAAAGGCACCTTTTGGAGGTTGTACAATATTTATAGCCAACAGCCTTAATTGTTCAACTTCTCCGTGCTCAAAAATATCCCAAATAAAAAGACTGATCTCATCCATGAATAATTTTTCCACCTTAAATTTTGAAGGAAAGTTTCCAAAACGTTTATTCATATTTTATATAAAAAAATAGGACATACACAAAAAAGAATCCCTTGTGAACCTCATCTTTGTTACTACCAAGATGCCATTATTTGCTAGCACTTTAACACAAGTGCAAAAAGAACTCAGAAAAGCCTCTTATTTCATTCAAAACCTCTTCAAAAAAGAACGCTTATCAAGAAATCGGGATTCCAACCTTGCTTTTTTGGGCCATGCCCAGAATTATTAAACCTTGAGAAAGCACATAAATCCACACTGTTATTTGCTTCTATGTATTTCCATTTCTTTAAACAGGACTTTCATTTCAGAACAATAATTTCTAAAGCAGGAGAATGGCAGCTACTTCAAGTACATCATCTCTTTAGCAACTTGGACCTTCAACTTTCCAGCCTTATTTTGAGACCAAGTTATTGCCTTGTACTGTTATTATGAATATCCTGGACAGAAATAGTCCTTTCCTTTTTAGTAGATAGCATAAAAAACTAAGTTGGAAAAAACAGTAACATTTTTTAATAAGTTCTAGGGATTTTTTATGATTGCTTGGATTTTTTTTCCCCGGGGGAAACTTGGGGTATGTGTGAAACCTCTGCTTCCAGCCATATACAAGGGGGGAAACAGACTTTCACAAAAAATATTTTTTTTTCTAATTTCAAGTGGATGTTTGCTCATCTGAAAAAAAAGAAAAAAAAATTGGATTTGTATGATAAAATCAATTTAGTGACATACAGATACCATGTTCACCAGGATTATATTAAGGCCTTTTTTTCTCTTAACCCTTAATTTTACATACTTAGCCTACTATACCCTTACGCAAGAAACTGTCATTATAGCCTTGGTTTGCAGATAAATCCTCTGTTCTTTTTATTTCTGTGGTTTGGCTGGAAAATCCATAAGCCTCTATTTAACTCTGCAGCCTCATCAAAGCTGTCAAAATTTGCTTTGAAATGAGGACATCCAGCTTTTTATGGGAACTTTAGATAGCCAGCAACAATTAGCATAACGAAGGTGTGGTGGTGCAAGCCCCCCCCTTCCCCACCTCAGGCCACTGGGTGCTTGGTCCGATTGCCCCTTCTGGGCCACAGACCAACCTTGGATAAGTCAGGCACGGATTGGGAGAGGCAGCAGAGATCGATCATCCCCTGACAGCCTGGTACACCTGTACTTGGGTCATGGCCCAAAGAGGGGGGATACCACAGCTTCAAAGTCTAGCAAGTTTTGGGCTTGAGCAACCGGTGGAAAGCACCAGAATATTTCATTGTCTGACTTGAGCCAAAATGGAAAAGTCAATTATCTCAGACCCTATAAATAGTGACTGTAGCGAGACCCTTTGAGCTCTCCTGGATCGCAGTGGGCTGTGACCAGCACCACCCCTGAGGTGGGATGCTACTCAGGCATAACCAAAGGCCAGGGCGAAGTCAACCTTCTTGGGGCTCAACTGCCACCCATTGAGGAACACTGTGAGTATTTACTCTAAACTCAGGAAGAGGGAAATTTTAACTATAGGCTAGCCTCTCTCATCCACCTCTCTACCTATTTAATGTGTTTGAATATACACATTAGCTTTCATAAGTGTGGGTTCTGTCGTGGTTTGGGCTGGCTGCCTCCCGCAGTGCAGCGGTGCAGACTGTACTGTCTGTACCGGCAGCAGTTGCCCTCCCACCTGTACTAGCAAAACCCACTCCGCAGCCTGCAGAAGAGGCCTAGCTAAAAAGTAAAGTTACTGAACAAAATTGGTCCTGTTTTACCTCAAACCAGGACAGGTTTCTATATTTTAGTGGATCCAAATACTTTTGTTTGCCTGTGTACGTGTGAGGAGTCGAAAGCGGCACCCGTTAGCTCACTGGAGTCACCCACCGTGAAGGGACCCTGCTCCGAGCAGTTAAAGACCAGGGTGGTGCGTGTGCGACTCCTTGGATGGGGTGTGCTTGTGCGTTTTGTGTTTACACGTATGTATGTACATATAATTTGATTTAGGATACCCTGTAGTAAGTTAGTGTGAATCTTGTCATTCTCAAATCTGTAATTAAGTCACTGTTCAATTATTCTACTGAATCACCTTGTTAATCCTTAAATTGCTAAATGGTTAAACGCTGCTACAATTCAACCTTTTGATCTACCTCCAACCATTAATAAATCTTGAATTTTTCCTAAATCATAACCGTGTCAAATATTTTCATCCGTGACAGGATAGCTTTTCTAAAATTGAAGAGCACTTATTGTACCTCTTTGATTCAGGAGCAAAATGTTGAAATATGAACATTATATTAGTAAAGGTTTTACCAATAATACAGAGAAAAAAAAACATAGTGAAATCCTGATCTCCCAACAGGCAATGATAACTACAATTCACCTTCACCTCTAATGCATTTGTATTTATTCAGCATTATACCATGAACCTGCCTCTAAAGTCTTGAAACAATAGAATCTGACTGTAACACAGTTATATTTGACAAACAACCTTGCTAAATCCCAAATTAACCGTAGATTTTATTTTTACTTTTTAAAATTTTTTTTTAAAGTGTTACCTGTTTCAATTTTAGGAAAAAATTTTCAGTAGAGCTACGTTTGCTGAAGGGCCAGAACAATCTCTCATTAGGTGAACAAACTCTGACTTTAGTCTCCAGAATGAATCGCACAGGCTCCTGAACCTCAGTTATCACCAAATCCACAGCAGTAGTCATGAACAATACTTTATCTAGAAAGAAAAAACAAAGTGATAGTATTAAAAGAAATATTTCAAACGAAATATTCCATAACCTCTTTCCTAGTAACATGAAACAACAAAAGAAACTTTTTTGCAGAATTCAATTTTTTCCTTCATTTAACATCTCAAAACTTTAGAATTTTCAAAACAGGAAAATAAGATGACTATCCACTATTCACTAGAGAGTACGGAAACTTAAGTCTTCAAGCCCAGAAAATAATCTTGTTAGAATAAAAATTTTGCTTTTTCAAATCCCACTGAAATGTATCAAAAATCTTCATTAAACATTATAAGGGGTCTGTATACTTAACTCCACAGTGCAGATCTCTTGCCATCTAGCCTAAATGCATTTTTTTTGTTTGTTTTTAGAAGTTACTTAGACAACACTTACGTCCCACCGTATTAAAGGTAGCATTTAAGACCATCTCAGCCATGAGATTCAGAAAATCGACTATACAGTATGATGCTCCCAAAGGAAGCAACTAGACTGGGTGACCTATGAGATCTCTTCTGGTACTAAATGATAAATTGTGTCCTTTAGGTAGGATGGCATTCAGTCTAGCAGCAGATTACACCCAGCTGTACCCAGCAGCTGACTTTTATGACTTTGGCCAGTCAATTCCCATTAACTTCCCCAACCTTTGGCATGCAACTGTGACAACAGATTGAAAAGATGGTAATTCAGCTGACATCTTAAAAGAAGTAATGACATCTGTTTCAGTACTCAGGACAGCCATGCAGCATCAGCTATTTTCAGATTACAGTTGGAAGTGGTTTACTTTCATTTTCATATGTACAGGAATCCTTCTCTTTTAATTAAAAACTTGGATTCAGAAAAATCTGAGTTGACCACCTAAACTAAGCAAAGAAGAAACCTGCAATAGTCATTTAGTGCAATTCTTAATGGGATTCTTACGAAGCTCTAACTGCACACAAAGCATCTGCATCCTGTCCCCACACCTATGCAGCCTCGTACTGGGATACAGTTATTCTTACAAGGTATTATTACTAGTTTTCTTCTAGCCTTCTATTTTGTTTAGATTTTTATGTTACACCTGGCATCCTACTTTTTGAGAATATATCCCCTACTATAAAGTCAGTCTTTTTGCGGGATTCATCTTAAAGAAAAGATAATTGATCTGATGCCCACTATGTGAGTAACTTGCCCTGGTTAGGGATAACATCTGGCAAAATCTTCTTACCTTTTGGTGTTTCTTCATTTACAAATTGGAAGTGTGGAGATTTTTGATTCCAGCTCCCAGTGATCACATATGATTTCCCATCAGAACTTTTACCCATGGACTCCTGGAAACAAGGTAAGTTTATGTATTTTTATTTAAATTAAATAAATCTCTATATTATGAAGTCTCAGCCCATAAAACAGCTACTGCACTGGCAAGCATCTGAAGCCCCGTGACACAGTCCTGTAACACAGATCATCTCTGAAGAAAAGAACTGAGTTCCCATGCAAACCTTGGTCTCCCTGCTGATAACACAAAAAGGCCAATTAATACTAATTGTTATATATGTACATGGTATGAACATGTCTAGTGAGACCTGAAGACCACTAGCTCATTTTGGCGATGACCATGTGACAGCAACTTTCAGCTCACACAGGTGTAGGTGAATTCACAGTACTTGGAAAGACAGGACTCCAAGCTGCAAAGGCTTTGCTTTTTTGTTGCTACTGTTTGAAACAAACAAACAAAACCAAAAAAAAAGACACACACCCCCCCAAAAAAACCCAAACAACAAACAAACCTAAAAAAAAAACCCAACCAAAAAAAA
>VFFE01006735.1:162085-183442 GCA_008921705.1 Burhinus oedicnemus | reverse complement strand
AAAAAAAAAAAACAACCCCCCCCCCAAAAAAAAGGAACACCTTTTCAAACTTCTTTTAAGTTGTTCTGGAAAATCCAAGGCAATCCAGTCTTTATGGCCTCATTTTGCATCATTCAGTCCCTGAATGACAGCTGCCTGAGTGGTAAAGCTTTTAAACATATCAGGCTTTAATCATGAACTGAGGGGATGTAGTTCATTTCCTCTAATACAAGAAAACAAATTAAATCACAACACTCTTACAAGCTGCTGAACTTTTAAACTTGGCAGATGGTTCAGGTTAACATACCTTTTACTTGACTATGATATTTTAATACACCAACAGTGTTTTATTTTATCCTAAGTAGCTATTTTATAAAATAGATTTTACTCTACAACATCTTGAGATCCAGCTCCATTCAGCATACAAAACACATGTTATTCAGCTATTAAGAACCAAGTCAATATTTTATCTTTAGTGTTCAGTGCATCTGTCTTCCCATCAACCTTATTTTCTGGGCAATCCAAAGCCCCGTAAAAAGCAAAATTATTCTTACAGTATTGGACCAGCTTGGGTACTCACTACTGTAACAAGTATGTACTTTATAAACACTAGCAAGTTTGTTTTCACAACACACCTGTGAAGCCAGAGGATCTCTATCATCGTTTTATAGATGGAAAGGTGAGTCAAAAATAAAGCGCCCACTAATTCTCAGTGATGTATTTGAAGCCCCTTAGGCCTCAATTTTTACAGTGATAAGTACGCTATAAAACTTCTGATGTTCAGAGCACAGCTGTTTAGCATTCAGCACTTCCAAAAACCAGGTTCCATGTTTCTTCTTCCAGACCCCTAAAGGAGAAGTCATGACTAACTGCAAAATTGGGCAACTCCCCTGACCAAGCATCAGGGCATATTCTGACTCTGTAGCAGAGGCAGGGATTCAACCCAGCTGCCCAGAGACTCCTTCCTCAGTAGCATAAGCTACAGCATCAATCCCCATCAACAAGTGGGCATAAATGTTTAAATCTTTTATCTCTATCCTGAGATCACGCACAATCGTAATCAAAATTATTACTGAATTTTGTTAATAAAAGATCCTTACCAAATCTAAAAGGTGCATGTCACCACTCCGAACATCTTTCCCACGGCTAAGGAGAAGGCCAAAACATCTGCAAAGCCAGGCAAAAAATTAAACTGCAAAAATTAGACTTATTCATAAACAAACCATTAACATTCCTCATCTAAATATTCGCTGTCATACATCACAAGCAGCCCATGAATCCAACAACAAATGTCAACAAACCTTGACATCTGAAAGCAGCATCAAGCATGTCAAGCAAAACAATGTCAAGCCCATATTAAAAATGTCAAGCAAGATTTCATAAGCATATTTACAGTATGATTTTATCCTGCCTATAGTAGCTTGGAAAGTTGTTCAATTACGTTTGTTTGCAAAAACATTATAAAACAGGCACTGCTAACAAAGGTTCCCTATCCCGCAGGACAACTGGGCTTGCATTCTTCTTCCCTTTTTTTTTTTTGGAGACACATTTGCATAGAATTTACCCTTTGCTACAGACAAGAATCAGGAAATTCCAGATGAAGTGCAAGGACCTGTCTTTTATGGTTTCAAAGACTTTTGGCCCGCAAAGGCATATTCCACTTCATCCTCTGGTTTACCACACTGTCCTGCGTTTCCTTTCAAACTGCAAAGGCTGGCAGAAGCCGCATCTTTCCTCTGTAGCACTAAACTCTGTCAGTAGTCAAAAAACGCTAGTTTATTGCCAAGCAGCGAAAGATTTAAAGTCTGAGCTATTCTCTTCCCTACACAGCCACTTCATGTTCTAGAATTCCAGATTGTGGCAGATTCAAAGTGTATGTACAACATCCTCGGATGCAACAGAGATGAAAGGAAAGCAAACTGAAGTAACTCAGTCACTGATTACAGCCTCAGCATTTAAGACAAACTGGCCACTGAAAATAAAAGCAAGATGTTTTTTAAAAAAGATTTTGAAACAGGTATTTAGAGGAGATGCGACCGCTGATTCCACAAGCGGATCTGTGCAAGATGTGACTGTGCCTGTATTGTGTGCTGAACAAACCAACCTGACCTCCTGCACAATCCCACTCGAGAGGTGTGGAGTTAAATGGAGTATTCATAGAACAATTACTAATCTGCCACCTCGGAAGAAAGAGCAAAAAACATTAAATAGATAAAGAATTTTTTAAAAAGTCGATGAAATTACCTCTCAATAGCAAGTTCTTTATTAGTTGTCTGTTGGACGTAAATCACTATCTTCTTATCAATTCCTTGGCGGAGTTTAAAGCATTGTCTGTCCTTGTCTTTGGGAACCGCACTGTTATTTACCAGGAAAGGAAAAAAAAACTCAGACCGTCATTTATCTGTATTCCTTGCATGTATCAAAAACAGCATCAGACACTTGGTGAAGCCAGCTTCTTACACAAAAGCACTCAAGACCCTTCTTCCTTGCACACTGCAATCAGTAACATGAAAGAAATGGCAACATAATTAGGTGACATTATTTTATCATCATTAGTGAAAACCAAGTGTCCTTGGTTTTCACAAATAAAACCAGTGTTTTTATACTGTGTGCCTTAGCGTTGTGAGACTTCCAGCAGCAATTCAAAGAAGTTTCTAAATATTGATTCCCCGTGTAACACGCAAGTATTATCTGTTAAGCAATTACTTATACGAAACTGCATATTGCTTTCTTTCCCAAGGGAGGTGACTGTTGGGACACATGATAAGCTAAAAGCCAAGAGACTGCACCAATCTTTAGACTATTTCCCTTATTTTTTTTCCTCTAGAGAGCACCTTCTCCTAAATGCTGCAAAAAGAGGGGATAGTGTGCTGTAGTGGAAAAACCTAAATAACACTTCAATGCTAATACACACGCTATTCCCTGTTGAGCAGCACAGTTGCACTAAATACTGGACAAACTGGGACTTTCGGGTTTTGACTTTATTTTTAAGTCAACCACATGTTCACTTTTCCCTTGGTTATAAAAATAAACCTTTTTTTTTTTTTCAGACTTTCAAACTATGCATTGTTACCCCCAGGAGTTGCAAAACGGACTGTGGAGTATTGCACATAGTTTAACGCCTCCAATAAAATTGGGGTTTATTTTCTGACAGCAGGTGCTTACCCAGGGCAGGGAATGGCAGACTGCCTTTAACTGTCAGCAGGAGCTTTGTCTCCGGGGCCAGGACAGTGGATTTACATACTTACAGCCAGTATGTGCAGTCAGACCTCATTTCCCCGTCATGGCGGAAATGCACTACTAGTGACCCAGGGTGACAAGTGAAGGTAGATGAGCCAAGACAGGGTCAGGTACATTAAAGACTGAGATCAGAGACTGAATATGTGAAAGTGTTCTCTCACCCTCCGGGTGAGTATGGATCTGCACGCGAAGGGTCATACAAGGATCAGCGTTAAACTGCTAAAGCTTGCTATTTGAACCAAAACCTGTACTGTACGCCCAACACAGGCAGGATTCTGCTTAGCTGGAGACAAAAATCCCCGTTTCTTCACTTCATACAGAGCAGGTACATAGCTTTTAAACAAATGCACCACCCCAAATGCATCTGTATTTTTGTGGCTGAAAAGATCTTTAGCTACATCTCCATAGCAAAGGCTGAGGTTAAGGCTGTGGTCCATGCTGACATATTCGAGCTGGCTATGCCTGACAGCTCTTAGCAGCACAACTTCTGGAAACCATGTAAGCATCGAACCCTAGGCTGGCTGACACTACCTGCGCTGCCACGGCTATGCTGACATTGGTACCAAACCAGTAAGACTGCGCTTCACCTGGGGCACCAGTGTGCTGCAGCCCTGCTTCCGCTGCCGCGCGCCCCAGTGGCTGCTGCTGCTGCATCCAAGCCCAAGAACCGTCAGTACCTTTCAGGATCAGGCCCTGAGCTAAATAATTTTTCAGTTTCAACACCTGAGCAGTCTTTGGAGTGCTGAATAAATACTGGATTATTAAATGGGACTTATTTATTTAATAAGTAAAACTTGAGCTGGATGTAAATCCAGGAAGAGAAACATCTCTGAAGCCATGGCTAGGAGCCAATGTGCTCAACAAGTCAGAGTACTTGGCAAACATGTTGTACTGAAATTAAGACACTTCAGCAATTACAGAACACTATAAATGGTTACATAAAACATCTAAGGGCGCTGTGTATAGGCTAAGCAGAAAAAAAGTTTTAGGATAAACTAAAAAAGGTCTTTTTAGAAACCACGGTTATCCACCGTCAGACTTAACATGGAAACAGCATTAGCTGATACAACGTGAAAAGCTGCTCTAACACCCTCACCCTACAGCATCCCTTGCTAATAACACCTGGTTCAGGAGAAAAAGGAGGAAAAATTAATTTAGTTTTGAGAACTGGGTCAGAAAACAGAACCAGTTAAAAACAGATGCAAGCATTGTTCATAAAGCTTTTCTGATATTGATAAACATTATTTTACAGATCAGAACAGGTGAGCATTTTAATGAAACAGATCATAGCAAAACCAATGAGAACTAATATTGATGATCTTTTGATAACAAATTCGAATTCTGCCTTCTTTTCTGCTTTCAATAACTAGTACAGACATAAACCCTACGGAATCACAGAAAAATGGGTACGGACGGATTTATCCTTCATATTCTTAAAACGCACGATGTAACTGTAAATTGCAAGCACAAGGGGGAAATAAGGAAAGCTGAAGTTTTACTAGGATAAAAAAAAATAACAGCATGTCTACATAGGCAATGTCATTCAAGAAATTTACCTTTCCTGGGCAGCACTGGAAGATTTACCAGTAACTACCAAAGCACTATCATGTAAAGAGGAAAAAGTCCAGCACATAGATTTATTCTATTAGATTCTGCTCTCAGACTTCCTTGGAGAATTCTCTCTGTTCACCATATTTAAGAAAGACTGAATTGAATTTATCTCATTCATGGAGCAAAAGCAAATCCAATGACCAAAGTTAAAATGCAAAGTGGTCTTTCTGTTCCTATATATTTGAACCTTCTGCCTCTACACAAACATCTTTCCTATGGCTGTAAGAAAACAACCATTTAAGAAAGGGGTTTAAAGAATGTTATTACATTAAATTCATCACAAATTCATTATTGTACGGTTGTTTTCTGACACTGGGTTGCGTACAGAGCTGGATCTCTGGAGACAAAAAACACATCATGGAGAACTACACCTTTATTTTGTTCTGGGATAGCTGTGTGGAAACAAGTTTGAGATCTTGATCATCAACTTCTCGGCTGATGAAGCAGTAATAGCCCTGCACCAGCCATAAAAAGTACGTGTCTTGTGACAAACAGATTTGGCTGAATACTTCTCTGGAGAGTAACTTATCTTTTGGGATCAGCAAAATGATTTAAAAAATTGAATTTTTCAGAGTTTTAATTTTCTCTGCCTCCTTTCATGGGACTTTATTAGAAATATGCACCCTTATGCCTCCTGCAGTATTCACACAGCCTTAGCACCTTTGAAAACCTGGCTGAAAATGCACATAACTCTGAATATGACAGAACACAGTGATGCATTTTCAGCTTCAGCAGCAATTCAGCTGAACATGACTTAAAACACATTGCACAGAAAATCGTTTAAAGACAAAAGAAAAATACAAAATAGAAGCAGCACTTTGCAGGTAGCACCAGGTTCAGTTTAAAGAGCGAGATGAAACAGTTGAGAGGGTCATCACTGTTTTACTTTGCAAAAATGTTTATGTCTGGGATTCATTTAAACTAGAAGAGAAAACTTTCAAAAAGGGAATTAAGGGACAACCTCAGACTCACACTCTCTATTCACTCGCTTTCCAACAGAACCAGATGCTGTATGCACAGGAATGAAGAATCTATACCTGAAATAACCTTTCCCATCATCTTCTTTGATTTCCAGTGACACGGAGAAGGTGAAAATATCACTGTCAGGAGTTTGTGGGGTGGCAATGGCTGAGAGTGGAGTTTGTTTGGCAGAACGACGGAAGGCAGTGGCAAAGCTGTACAGTATTCGGCTCACCTGCATTTAGATGGCACCGAAGAAAGATCAGAAGGCTACAGACATACAGAATGCAGCAGTTGAAACCTACCTGAATTTTCACTGAATAACAGAATGAGTAGGAAAATAATTCAGTTTTAGCACCTAATTAACTGGTTTTCTACACTTCTTAAAAGGATAAACTATTAAATCATGTGCATTCTTATTTCCTATCTGAGGCTTCTACAACTACCTTAACTTGGGGCAGAAAAAAGCCAGAAGTGATGAATTACTTTACTTCTAAAGTGCCTGAAATACTTTAGTTTCATTTCAGTAATAACATTTAGATGTACATGATTATAATTGGACAAAAAGATTCAACTTACAGCCTCTTGGATTTCACATCGGAAGACATGAATCCTGAAGAGTTCTGCATTGTAGTGGCTTTCAGTGAAAGCAAAGCAATCGCTTTCAGGGGTTCCATCATGCCCTCGTACACAGAAAAGGATTTTATAGATTGGATAATTTGCTATTTCTGTGTTTGTCTGAGGATCTAAAAGTCTGTTAAAAGAGAGAGAGAAAAAAAACCCGAAGCTTGAAGCTTTAGAAGAATTATTTCAGCCAGACATTAACTTGCAAGCTTTAACAATTTCATAGCTACTAGAGAAAGTACATCACAAAGAAACTAGCTCCTGACTGTCATTTATTACAAAGCTTGACCAGAATAATAATATTTAAATTGAACAGCATAAAGAAGTACAATGCAACAGCTATTTCCACCAATAATTTCCCCATAGCTTTCAGGGCTTAGGCTTCAAAACACTACAGTAATATGCAGCAGCGGATAGCCTCATCCCTGTTAAACCTCATGTATCAGTCATTTTCCAGCCCTACAAATTAAATACTTTACAGGCTATTTCCAACGTGTCATGAATAACCACTCCCACTATGGTTTTCAGGACACCTTGAATCATCATAATATTTCATGCTGATCCTTGGACGTAAAATGTCTTTGGTAAACAAATTCAAAGCATTGCTTTTCTCAGATCTCTTTAAAACCCACTTTTTCCACTAAACGAAATCCAAGTTGCTTATGTCTCCTCGCAGGTATGCCGGTAGCTTGTTTCCTTTGCTAAAAGGAAATAAGATTAAATGCACAAAGTCACAGAGTACACCTGAGTAAGCTTCATACCTCACTGTTCCTTCAGAGACATTAGGCACTGACAGAGTCACATCTAAAGAAATCTGGCACTGGCTTCGTAAGATGGACATCATTCTGAGGGCTTCCACTTCACTCCGGGGAGCGTTCACAGAGGCACAGCCTAAGTAGGTGAGCTTGCTAAACACCACGCTGTCTTCATCTGTCACAGGTGTAAAAGGGCTCAAATCCTCACAGTCTAGGGTGACACACAAAATTGAACGTAAGAAGCAAGACAAGGCTTATGTAAGTAAATTATCAGAGACTGACTCATCACTAACCTGATGACAAAAGCAACCAAGAAACACGTTACAGAAAGTCAAGTCAGGCCAAAATACTATAGGACAACTCTGCCTGAAAGCAAGTTACTCATGGCAGAGAGCAACTCAGCTACCTCAACTCCATAACCAGTTCACTCAGAGGGCTTCTTTTAAATATGAATGCACTGATTTCCACTACAGCAGTAAGATGCATAGAAGAGCTAAACAGACTAGTATTTTGTACAGCCAGGCAAGCAAGCATAATATTTCTGCACACCACTCAAGGCTAGTATAGCAAGTGTTTTCAGAAGAATGGATAATTCAGCGTATGGTAACTTGCATCACATAACCTGGCATTCACTGCACTAGGTGATTATAACGGGAGAAATGGGGAAAGGCGGGCAGACACACCTGTACCTAAATTTTTCCACACATAAAGCTAGTTCATAAGATACTACCAGGCATTTGCCATTTTTTTCTAACCTCCCTGGGATGGTTTCACCGGCAAACTCATCTCTGGTTTCTGGAGTCCTGCCACCGACACTGGATTAATGGTAGAGGATGCTGAAGCTTCAAGGACAACAGGTTCTTCCCCATCACCATCAGTCCTAACTTCTTCTCCATGGTCCCGGTCACTTGACTGATCTTCCATGGGTGGGTCCATCAGCACGTCTTCAAGTTCCCTCTGCAGCTGTTGTTCGCTTCCATTCCCCACGATCTAAGAGCCGCAAACAGAGTTGGGACACACAAAAAAAAAGGCTGTTCAAATGAAAAAAACCACCCCTTGTGCACAGGGTCATTCATATGGCTTTTTCTGCCAACCAAAGCAGCAGTTAATAAATTTAACCTAGTTACAACTGTAAACACAAACTGCAATGTGCCAACGCTCACCAGTACAGATTAGATCCTTCCCGCTTTAACAAACCAACAAAAGAAGCCCAAAGCAGGAATTATCTAGTACTGGAAAAAGTGAGGAGATTACTTTAAAACTAGTCTTTAATCAGCAACTACAAAGACTAGCTTATGACAGGGGAAACTTACAGATGTCCACAGTACTCTGGTCTATAATAATTCTCAGAATAGTACCAGAAAGGGTCAAATAAAATTATATACGCTACTTGGTTCACGGATAAGATAGAAGGTTTCACAGGAAGAGAAGAATCTGGATCAGGATTATGCCATCATGCTGAGGAGAAG
This sequence comes from Burhinus oedicnemus, assembly GCA_008921705.1. Taxonomy (NCBI): domain Eukaryota; kingdom Metazoa; phylum Chordata; class Aves; order Charadriiformes; family Burhinidae; genus Burhinus; species Burhinus oedicnemus. Next base: position 174,804 of record VFFE01006735.1, on the reverse strand, counting down.
AGGTAGTGTTGTTTTATTTCCTAACACTCATCTACAGCCTGACTTTGCACTCATTGAAGTCAACATGAAAGCATGAAGCAACCTAAATGGTGTGAAATTAGGTCCTAAGCTAGAAAGAGAATGAAGACATTAATTTCAGGAAACTCTGAGATACTGTATCTAAGGAAACTTTGTCCATTCCTCCACAATTAATAGGGAAGTGACTGATGCTTTACACAGTTTATAAATTAAGCACAGAAATGGAGCTTACAGAAGTATTTTACCAGAGGGCGGTCAGAGAAAGGTACCTGATTCCAACACTTCAGCTGCTGGATATTACTGCTGGCACCAAAATTCAACCCTATGAGCAGATACAGATTTCTATATCCTTATGTCTCTGTAAGATTACTGACTTAAAACATTACATGCAAGCTAATAACATCCAAATTGTGCAACTACCCCAGGTTCTTAAAAAGACTGTAAATGAAGTTTTATTAAAGAAAAATTTCTCTCTTTTAAAAGAATCTTTAAAATGAGAAAGAAAGTGGTTAAAAAAGGAGGAAGAATACAGAGCAGACAGAAATCGGCCTGTAACACCATCCCAGTACTGAAGCAAATTCTATCTGCCTCAAAACTAGCATCTCATAGTAGAAAATTAAATTATCTTGAAAGTACCTAAAGCAATGGCCAAGGTTCTCACATTTTAACAGTGAATAAATCAACCTGAAGTCCAGTTAAGATTGCTGAAATAACACTGGATCAGATAATAGAACACCTTCACGCACACGGATGAGCCTTGCAATGAGTTAAATATACTATGAGCAAACATGAGATGTCACTTAAATACTCATACATGCACTTCCACCAGGCATGTCTCAGGAATGATTACAGCGAGATTAGAGGTTTCTCAGCCAAGTCAGGGTTCTGACATATGGTCATTTCTATTGCATCCCCAAAGACAAACCTGCCATTCAGGGGGAAAAGGAAGAAACATGAAGTTCACTTACTGTCTTCTCTTTCACACTCAGACCCACAATCTCCAAATAATTATCTGTATCTGCAGCCTCTATCTACATTGCATTAAAAATGTAAACTGCATATTAGTTTTCTGATTAAAAATAACTATTTAATACACAAGCATATTAACAAAGAACAGAAACTGCTGACCTGGAATTACTCTAGAACAGAGCAGAATACAATTGCTTTAAGAGGGAAAAAAGAGCCCCAGAATCCTGTTCTTCAGAATAAAGTAGGCAAAAAGTGAAATTCACAGGTAATGAAAAAAAACAGCAAGCACACAAGATCCTAGAGGCAGGAGGGACATAAAAAAATAACCTAGTGAACAGATTTTTTTTGTTGTTTAGATTCTGTAGCAAGACGTTTGTGCTCTTGAAACTCATTGTCAAACAGAAAGTATTTTTTTAGTATGTATTCAAATACGTTCATGTGTTATCTGGGATCACCTGCCAGGACTAGTACAGAGTAACTGCCTTACTCAGCTGTACATCCACAGAAGTAGCAGTAAACTGTAACTAGTTACAGGAATCCACACATTCACACTTTCCTCCCAATAATTTTAGTATTCATTTGCATGATTCATTGTGGAAGCAATGAAATATCTTGCACAAGCATGTGGTCATCAAAGGCATAATCCCTTGAAGTATCAAGTTTATTATTCAGGTCTTTGCAGGTATTTGTCAGAAAGATGATGATGGAAAATGCACCATGTTATTTTACACAGTTTATGTTTTGCAACGAAACATAATGAATCAATTATAATGTCCTACCAGCCCCATTAAAGCCTATATATTAAAAAAAGCTAAAGTAACTTCTATTTTATAGGATCTGTTTTCTATGAAACTTGAAGTTAAAATTCATTCTGGCAAAAACCTCCATCTCATATGTTTTTGCTCACAGTCATTAAACAGACTTCAGTTTGGGTTTGGGAAAGGAAGATGAGGAATTTATATTCAGCAAGAATTAAATGTTCTAATGGTTTTAACATAAAATGCACATGAAAGATGTGTAGGATCCTGATTCCATCAGCATTACAAGCCAGAAAAGTCTCAATGGAGATCTACTGCATTTAGTAAAATAATCAGTATCAATAACTTGTATCTACATATTACCCTATAAAATATGATCTTGAAAATAAAAGTTCCTAAAAATAGTAGTGACAGGTAAAACACAAGTCCAGGTTGTTTACCGTGTGACAGGAAACAGGCACATAGAAAGAAAAAAATCTGTCTCAAATACTCTAAAATGTCATCATCAAAATCATCATTTAAAAAGTAATTTAAAAGAATCCTTTCAAAAAAGCCTTCATTCTCAGCTTAGGCTACCCTCAAAACAGAATTCCAAAAGACACAGCAAATATACTTTTGGACTGGAGGAGCTCTGCTGTTCTCATATCCCTAACAGTGAAGTGCAGCAAGCCAGCTGCCCGAGGAACAAGCCCTAAAATACAAACTAAGACTAACTTCACGTCAACCAAAGCCTCTTATATATAAATTCACCACATTGTGGGAACAGTGCACAGCAAGATGTATACATGTTTGAAACTTTGCTGCAACCCAAAATAACGCAGTAAGAGGCAGCATAACAGAGCGCAGCAGAACTAAGGGCAGAAGGGAAGAACAAACAAGGTGGATCTAATAAATGCTTGATGTAGGTTTGCTTGAGATCGAGGAAAGAAATCATTTACCCGAGTCATTGTTTTTTCTGTTTCTCACAAACTAATTTTACTTAACCTTTAAATAGGATGTAGCCTCCTTTAAAACTTCCTTTACAGCAACACGGGAGGTTTATTAGAACCGCAGTTTATTCCCTTCTCCTGACGAGCGTACTGCTGGCCTCTGCTGCGAGAGGTCTCGTTGGACCGTGTAGTTCAAGAACTCCTGTTCTATGGTGTGCTCCAGAAGCAAGGCTTTCGTAAATCCAGTTCAGTCCCACTGGCAGTGGGCAAAAGCAGACAAAGAAACAATACTGGAAAGCAGAGACAGCTAGCAAATTATATTTCTGGAAAACAATCACCGACAACCCCTTTTTACATTGTTTGAACCATGTATTTCAGCACAGACAAAAAGCAAAAACACATTTATGAATTATGACCAACTGAAGAAAAACTATGGTTCATGATTGTATTCAGAAGAAATATTTATCTGCCTGGACTTGAGAAAGAACAAGAATAAAAACGTGCATTAATTCAGTCCACAGCACTATTACTCAGAACTACAGCACAGCAACAAATTTGAAGTGAGAGCCTTAGCTTTGATGCACAAATTTCACAGCCTACCACATTCAGCAAACACAAGCCTAAACTTCTAGCACCATCCTCAGACTGGGCTTAGCAAATGTAAAATCCTCAAATTTCTAAAGGAACAGAACATCAGAAAAAGACACCTGCTCAAATATGAACCTGAACTTATTTTCTGCTTTTCTTAGTGAGCACATCAAAGCAAATGGGTTTTGACATACACAAACAAAGTAACTTAATCATAAATACCAAAGCAATTGTTTCTCCCTGCAAAAACTCATCTCGTTTGTTCCTATGAAATACATAACCTCAGTTCTTGAGTTGTACTATTAATATTAATTTTCCATATACTGCTTAAACACTTTTAGATATCACTGCGATGGTACTTTGAAGATACCGCCAACAACCTCCACAACTCCACTTATCCATGCACACAGATAGACAGTTTAATAATACAGTAAAACTGGATACTGAATGAGTATTTGCAAGCTGAAAAAAAAAAGGTACCAAGAACAAAGCCATATTCTAGGGTAATAGCTCTCTTTCCTTGAAGAATACCAAAAGACAATTTCTGTCCCTAAGATCAGCTAAAAAGTCTTCCCACTTCTTCTAAGTTTTCATCTCCTTAAGCAGAAGGAAGGAGGTTAACAGGAAGATCCCTATATGGGAGAATTTAGACTGCGTGCTGACAGCTTATCTAAGGTATAGTGTTTCCATTAATCATTCAGATTGCAGCCAAAACCCAAACAGCACATACTCTCAAACGCCACAATATTGAAAGGCTCAAGGTGAATCGCTTTGTTCAAGGATTGTGCTCAGTCTTGGCACCAAATTCATGATGAAGCTTATCTTTAAGACCTGCAAAGCTCTGTGACATTTCATTGCCAAATCAGGGAACAGTACAACTTTATTTCACAATTGTTGATGCTCAGGAGGCAGTAGTACTGATGTTCTTCCTTTCTCATCAAGAGAAACAGCATACCTGTAGTCAGCATTTTATAACCACTTTGGAAGTAAAGCCATGAGGAATATTTAAGAAGTAGGTTTCAGGAGTCAGTTTGAAATTGATTAAGGATATTCTTCTCTGACATATTTGCAAGCTTTACGAAGGTGACATTATATACAAGTCTCTTCAATTTCTTTGATTGTACTAAACAAGACATAGCGTGTCACACGAACACTGTTGACAGCCACAAGGCAATCGTTAGACCAGTGATACAAATAGCTCCCATGCGGAGCAAGAAGTGTTGCAGACTACAGCACTTCATGTTTCCAAATTTTCTTTGGGAATAACAGGATAGAATGGAAGATCTGGTTGACTATGTCTGTCTCCTGGGGTCTCAAATGATGCCTCACAACTTTGGGAGCTAATCACATACACTGCCACATAGACATGATCAGGGTAAGCACCACTATGGACACTATTCTGAATTCTTAAGTATTTATAGCTGCTGGTATTTGCGGCACTTAGAGAGAGAAGCGTGAGGTTACAGTCTTTCAGCAGGTTTCATAGATCACCAGGCTGATTGTTCAAGAAAATTTCAATTTTTTTTTTTAGACTATCCTATAATGTGAAGTGGCAATCTTCTGCAATAGCAATAAAATATAACTGAACATTTTTGCCAGATTAAGCAAAAGTAAGATCTTGAGACTCTTAACCAACAGAATTAGCTTGAAGTCCTATGTAAAAGAAAATAGCCACAATAATGGTATGTCCAGGACTCAAAGGAATGCAAGAAAAAAAGCAAAGCAGTTGGGAGGTAAAAGCAAGATGAGCAAAAGCATCAAGAAACCTTCAATAAAGTCTGTTACAACTGCTGCTAAGAAAAAGAGGAACACCCAGTCCAACAGGCAGAACATGTGATTTCTTATCATCTTTAAAGACATTATTTTGAAGACATAGATGTGACTGTAGACTTCAGTCCGTTGTGATGGTGGAACATCTCTTTCCATCTCCCATGAAGAGCACACTAACTTGACGCAACCAGAAAGATCTGGTTTTCAACACATTAAAATGATGGAATTTGGAGTGACCAACTTACTTGTGTCACTTTGCTTAAAGACTGCTGAAATACAAATTGGGATGAAAGATTTTAAGCAGCCAAAAAAAAAAAAAAAAGGGAGAGTGACAAGGGCCTCTTTTCAGAACAGCACTTTTAAAAGCGAGATGTCGTCAATGCCCTTCCAATTCACACAAGCCTACCACATAGGCTTGTATTCTCAGATTCATGCCAAGTTGTTAGTTATAACTTCACTTTGACATTTCTTAAAGAGAACATTTCACATTGGGGAAAACTTTAATATATGTTTGAGTTAACAGATATGGTCAAATCAAGTGTATGTTAATATTGCTTTCTATCTCAAAGCTGTGATAAAATCACAGTTCCAAGTTCTCAGCAGTCAATCTGTATCATCCTAAGCACCTCATGAAGGATTCTGCAAAGTGGGAAAAAAACCCACAGGTAGAGATGGAGAGAGCTCTTACTCAAAACCTAATTATCACCTCTGACATCAGCAGAAGCAATGTAGAAATTACTGGCAAAATTGATTCTTGAATAAATTCTCCCTTCTGTCAAGTTTTCCACAATAAAGAAGTCCCTCTTTAAGCTCTCTATGGTTAGTTTGATTTAGAAGAATAGGGAACAAACTCAGGTTATTGATTCTTACCTTCAGTCCTGTTTTTTCATCATCACTACCATTATTTGTAGATGGTGTTTCATCCCCTTGCCTGGAAACCAAGACAAAATCTTCACTGTTAAGAGTGGATACCGAGTCTGAAGAGACACTGATTTTTCCAACAGAAGCCTTGTCATCCATGACTTAAAAAGGAAGTTCGATTCATGAATGAGATTAAATATTTTATAAACTCCTGAAAAACAAAAATCATAAAAATACTTATATAAAACTTCATGCTAAAATGTTCAAACGTTTCTTTTCAGAAACCTGCTGACTAGTTATAAAAAGTAACACATCTGACAGCATAACCAAGTTCCAGCTCTTCTGTCAGTGTACACTCATGGCCCTGCTTTGATTTTGCTAAGAAGCACGCTACTGTTAGAGCACTGGTTTCCATAGCTCACAAAAGGGAAGTTAATAAATCTTTTTGCAGTATTTCATGATTATGCCAGGCACCATTTTCTACACATAGCACAAAACAGGCCCTTGGAACACACACCATGCCTGCTGACAAAGGACTCGTATTAAGGCCAGAAATATAAAGTCCATTTACTTTCCTCAGAAAATCTGTCTGCCTTCACCTGTGTTCATGCAAAAGTTACTTTTGTGGCTATCAGAGCTCAGTGTATGCTGCAGTCACATTCTTTTCCCCCAAACCAAGAGTTAGATCTAACTCTTGATATTTTGTGGTAAGGATGCTTGGAACATACAGCACTTTATGAATCTATGCTGAATTTTCTGTACTGTAAGGAACAATAAAAGAAAAGACTTCCAAGAAGCAGGAAGAACAGCGTAGGCTGGATCAGTACTGAGAATCAGAGTCAACGGAGGATTTTAAAAAGCTGGAACTGGCACTGAGAGGCATTTGAAGAAAGGAACAAAAGGTGAAGTTCAGCTGCACACCTTGAACTCTACAGCACAGATTCTCAGAATCCACGGCTCAAAACAGACTGCCGTGATAAAAATGGGCGATTAAATTTCCCAGAAACCCAAATATACCCTTATCACAATGGCTCGGATCTTTACACGCTCCCAAGCATGACCAAACCCAAGTGCTTTTTCAGCCTCAAGTTATGCCTTCCCTTCGGTGGAGCACCGTCCCATCCTGGCTTCCAACAGAGCAGCTGAACAACGGAGAAACCTGGCGTATCCACAGGCACGGCTCATCGCATTCCTCACTGAACCAAGAACAATGCGCCAAAAATAGCAAAGCCTGCTCTTATTTCTATCAATACCCTTCTCCCCACAGCCACCAATATGACTTGAAAATCTGCCAGGAGGATAACAATTTTTTTTTCCCTCTAGGTTATTTTTAACCTGATTACTTTCCCAACTGGGTCACTTCATGGTCCTGAAACATGTTTCACTGGACAACTGAAGCAGTGCACAAGAGGAATAACGGACGTGGGTTGTTCATGAATAACATACACCTATGATTACTGGGTTTCGTTTTTAAAAGCATGTAAGATATTTAGATATCCTTTTCAAAAAACACTTTAAGATCCACTGACTTTCAATGAGAATTATCGGCTGAGAAATTCAGATATTTTGTAAAGTTTTACCCACTGGATGTGTCTATCTGGTATTACTCACATGTATGTTAAAGACAGGGGAGAGTTCTCATTTTTAAAGATGGTTTTGTTTAAAGAATTAATATTGTAAGATTTCTATAGACGTTCCTTATTGCACCATGTACATAATACACAGATCATCTGAAAATGACTATATCAAATATATTGAAATGTGGACTAAAAATAAGCTTCAAATGCTTAACATCCCTTTGGCTTTACTGTTTTCATTCAAACAGTGCAAACTCATCTCCCACACTAAGACAGCACGAGTAGAAGAGCAGGCTTTGATCACAAGCAGCTGTAAAGATCATCTAGGCAAGGATCAATTTAGCAATTTATTTTGGTATAGTGTGTCTGTCTTGAAGTGTTAATTTCACCTATTTCCAAAGTCTTTCAATCTGACGCCTTTCACCAAGTTTAACTTCAATTAAAGAAAAAGTATGCTGTTCTTTTGCGTACTCCTTTTTTTAGTAGCGTGGTGTAAACAGACACCACACTTCATCCTGGGGCATGGCGGGCTCAGCCTAACCCCTGCAGTAGTTTCACAATGCAGAATTGCAACAGCAGAAGGTCCTGATTAGCCCAACTTTGCCAACCTTACGTTGAGCAAAAGTCTTACTGAAATTACACAAGATAAGAGAGCACAGGAAAGGGGACAAGTAGTAGACTACCGTAAGCTTTTGTTTATCAGTGATGTATCAGCCAGCAAGGCTCAGTTACCTGACTGCACTGGAATCGGCCACAGAGGTTCATTGGATGAACACTCAAATAGTCGAGGTGCAAAAGTAGAGGTTTAAAATACTGAAAGTGCTAAAATACTGCATGAAGTTAACCAAAAATTCCTTATTCCCATACTTTGCTTTGCATGCATTTTATTTCCTCTGTTGCTTGTTATTGCTTTGTTCCACGCAGATTACCGCATGGATCATTTTACCTGAATCAGAAAACTCACATTAGCAGAATCAACAACAGAAAGCCTGTGAGCTCCTTAAAACATGGGCCAGCCTAGAAGGGCACACATCAAAGACCAGCAGAGCAATTACGTGTGGCAGGCGTATGACTCCTCTGGAATCAAAAAGCAAGAACAAACACCAGCGGTGACAGCGCTCTTTAGTAATACCTGCAACTTGTCTAAGAAGTGAAGGTTTCTGTTCTCACAGTTTAGGAGAAAAGACTCGGGCCAAGTGCAGATCTCAAGTTTTAATGTTTCTCAGAAGAAGTCAATGTCTTATCCCTTACGAGGAAAGAGACTCTGGTTTGTTTCAAGATAAATAAAATATGAGCTTTTGAATTCAGCATAGTTTAGTTCCTCACACAAAACTACACACAATAATGTAGTATTTGCCTGAAGGTGTCTTTACACCTCTATGGGAGACAGAGCGTCTAGGTAAATACTGAGGCAAATTTTTATTAACTTATTTCTTCACCCACCTGTGTAATTAAATGGGTATCCTGGCCTCTCCTCACAACAAAAGACCATTGGAAAAAGCTGCAAAGTGAGAAAGGCGAAACGGCTAGCTCTTAGATAAAACTGAAAGCAGTGACCCAAAATTCTAATTCTCGATGCAATTCACCTTCACTCTATGCTTGCTGTTATTATACAATGCTACAATGCAAGTCCAAGAATCAAACTATCTTTTTTGGAAGTGTTCTTTTTTATCTTTAAAGCAACCAAACAACAGTAGCAACCTACCTTACTCTCTCTATTCAAGATAACGTGCAAAGGAACAGCAACGACACCATTCACCATGCTAAAATCTCAAACAACTGGAAAACAAACCTATCAAAGTCCAAGATTAGTTACATAGATTTAGAAAATATTTATCCTTTACTTTCCTATCCTCTCCCAAGTAGTTGGCACCTGACCTGTAACTTGTGATGAAAATTTTCTTCTAAGTACTGCCAGAATGAATTAAAAAGAGCTTAAAGCAAACGGTATATAAAAAAAAGAAAACCAGGAACCCTTCCATTTTACATTACTGTAAAAGACTGAGGCTTGAATGCCACCTTGAGACACGTGCAACAAGTGAAGCACGGCACTCGTAACTATGGCTGGTCTCACTCCATTTCCAGGGGGTGCCTGTTTTCCAGCATTTGGAACATCCACAGCCACACAAAAATCCAGAGTGCGAGCAGAAAAAACCCAATGTTTCAGCTGTGAACTTCCTGGACTGCTTAAAACAGCAGTTACCTTTAAATCAACAGCAGATGTAGCACCCTTAGCACTGAATTTATAAGTGAATACAACACAAAATATACTTAAGTTTTGGGTTTTCAGGGCAGAAAAGAGAAGAAGCATGAGAACAGGTATGCAACCTAGAGAGAAGATTTTTTTTTTTCCCCCATTCATATCTTTCTCAGCTTTTGTACTTCAGCTGCAGCTTCTATACCGATTCACAAAGTTACAGTATATCTGATGAAGAATGCACCAGATACAGAAGAACAATACTGCAATATTAACTAGATTATTGAAGAACAGTATAATTCAAGCAGCTACCTTGAACAGCAAAGTCAGAAAGCTTGGCATGCAAAATCAACTTATATCCTCTACCCCCTAAAATATAAAAACACTAAATATAATGTTAAAAAACATGGAAAACAAGGAGGTAGCACACAGCCAAGACACTGAGGTGACTGATTCAATGCAAACTGATTCACTGAAAATAACGCATCTTCTGCTTCTATTCCTCTGGCTTTACGCATAGCTTAACAACAATATCCAGTACAGTTCGATTTAAACATACAAAGTTCCAGTTTCCTAGTTTTCATCATTAGCATCTTAGTGTGGGTGAAAAGTGGAATTTGCAGCAGAGTTCAGAAGCTTTACAATGTACTTTGCAAAGCTGCGTTATGACAAATAAGCCAGCATTCTTTAGGATTCTTAGCTCTTTACAGTCTTTCACATCTGTGATTTTTTTACCTTCGCAATTCACACGGTGTACATTTATTGTTTTACAAATACACAGTGAGTCCTGAAAAAAGCCTGGAAAACACCATCATTACAGGCAGTCATGCCAGTTGTTTCAGTCTGAGCAGCATAAGAAGTGTAAGAGCAAAAAGTGATGTCACACTGACAGACACGTGGGAAAGGAGCTGTGGTTTGACTTTTTCTGAGCACATGCACACCGCCTCTATTTTATTGCAGCTTTGGGAAAAAAAACATATGAGAAAGATCAATCACTAGCTACCTTTTTCTTTTCACATATCCCATGATTAGTCTGCATAATCATACGATTGATCTTTACCCACCTTCCCTGTGCAACACACAGTCTCAAGTGCAAGGAAAAGTATTTTGTACTCAAAATGAAGCAAGAAAGCCAGTGGAATACTGCACGCAAAAATAAAGATTTAGGATGACTAAAGAGAGTAATTAATAAAAAACAGCAGCTACAATACTAACTTTACTGTTCATTTTAGAACATACTGACAGCCACAGATGTTCCCACTAACCTCAGGAGCCAGGAAAAATTATATTCATTTGGAGATAACACTGCCTCAAATTTCACCCTCCCTCCTCTTTTCAAGAGTGGAGAAGCACAGATCTCAGGAAGCTGAGTGAATCATCAGACATCGTATGCAAAACCAAGAATCAGACAAAACACAAGAGTTAAGCTAATGCAATCTTTGTTAACAATCTTTAACAGATTCATAGTTATTGCCAACTAATTTTGCTTTTAAACTTAATTTGAATTATCTGCTCAGAGGGCAAAGCTCTAATTTTAGGCTCTTGTAATAAGCACATTCTCCAGCCCCAGAAACATGTGGCAGATCCTGGGAAACCATGGTTTATAAAAGAAATGCTGACACTGCCTTAGCTAGCCCATCACAAGAATGTCGCTGGAATGAATTAACTGTGAACGGGTGGTTCATCCACGCTCGGAGGCTGACGCTCCATCAGCATCAGGCACATCTCTGCGCTGCCTGCACGGGGGAGCGGGACACGCAGGACACAACACAGGCTGGAGGCTGGGAAAAAGGCAGCGCAGCCAGAGGCTAAACAAACTCTTCAGAGGGTGCTCTATATACTTCTGGAGTTCCCCTCTCATTAGGATTCAAACAGAAACAGAGTTATGCTTACCAGACAAACATAGCACGTTAAAAATATGCTGTGAAAGAACTGAAAAAAGGAGAGTTACATTCAGTGTGTGCTACTAAAAGCTGTCTGCACTTGGATTTGGAAAAGGAAAGGAAATCCCTATGCCAAGCTCCATTTGTTAATTTGTTTACTGTGTACACAAAACTAAGTTTGCTCAGTCCTTGACCTTTTAATGTTAAGTAGAGGCCTTTAAAAAGAATACAGTGGTTCTGTAATTTAATCAGCATAGGGAAGTCCATGCAGTTACGCATTTTCTAATAAAGTAGCTAAAAATCTCACAAATCACATTGTGCTTTAACAAAACCTGTAAATAGAATAAAATTGGGGATATAGATCAAGCTGTAGCTGTGTAACAATACAGGTAAGGAGCACTTGATCTCCAACTTGTATTTCAGAAATAAACATCTTATCCCCCTCTCCAAACCCCTCCTGAGTGTTTTTTCTCCTTCTCCTCCTCTCCCCCGAAATGCCTGGAGCAGGCAAAACTATATAGATGAAAACCAGAAAGTCTTCTTCTACCAGTTCAATTTTCACTTAATTTTTGCTGATGCTTGTTTTTAAATCAACTTAGCACAGTCTGTTTGTTTATACCTAATTTTCATCCCTAACTGACACAACCAGCCCTTAAAAATTATCTTCTGGGGATGTTTCGAGGGAAACAAACACGTCCTTGCCAAACAGATGGAAAAAAAAAAAACACGAGAGAAACACCGCGGTTACGGTACATAAACCAAATAAAGATGTCTGGACGCAATGAAACGCCACATTTTAGGATCCACCTGGAAGCAACAGGCAACAACCGACACAGCCAGGCCACGGCGCGGGAGAGCGGCCGCCGGGCCGGTAAACCGGCGTCAGTCCCGAGAGAGCCCAGCGCAGCTCGGGACGGGACGGCCCCGGTATGGGAACACCGATGGGTTTCCAGGCTGGAAGGGCTGGAGGAGCGAGGGGGGTCCCCCCCCGTTCCCCTACCCGGAGCCAGGGGAGCTGCCCCGGACAGGCTCCCTGCCTGCCCCGGGGACCCGACAGCGCCCGATCCCGTGCGAATCGGAGCGTCCTCAACGGCCCCGCTCCCGCCGCCACCCGCGCCTGTTACCGGGCGGCTCCGCGCCGAGGCCGCGGCCCCCGGCGGGCGGAGGGG
>VFFE01006735.1:147740-162065 GCA_008921705.1 Burhinus oedicnemus | reverse complement strand
GCCCGGGGGGGGACGAGGAGGGACGCGCCGGTAACGGGGCGCGGAAGGGCCGCCAAGCTACCACACGCCTCTCGCCGGTCACGGGCGGGGAGCGGCGGTAAAACCCCGGAGCAGCGGCAGCGGGGCAGCGCCCGCCCGCACCTGGCAGGCACCGCGGCAGCGGGCCGGGACCGCCGGGGGGCGGCGAGAGAGGTGCGGCCCGAGGGTGGAGGGACGAGGCGGACGAGACCCCGCCGGCAGCGCGAGCCCCACCTACCCCGGCCGCCGCCGCCGCCTCCCGGTGCCGGGCCTGGGCCGCCGCTGCCGCCCACCACGTGACCGGCCGGAGGGGGTGGGCGCCCCGCCAGGCGCTTCCGGGTGCGGGGCGGAGGGCACGCGAGCGCTTCCGGCGGCCGAACAATGCGGTTCCGAGTCGCCGTCCTGGGCTGCGGCGGCGGCTGTAGGTCCCGGCGGGCCGGCGGGGCGCGGGCGGCGGCCCCGGAGCGGGCCCCGGAGCGGGCCCCGGCTCCCGCTCCCCCCGTGAGCCGGGTTCGGAGAGCGGCCCGGCCCGGCCGGGGACGCGGCGGGTCGCGGGGCCGCCCGGGGGGCGCGGCTGGCGACCGGGCCCGGCCCGGTGGTGGGGCGGCGCGACCCCAGGCCCGGGCGGCGGCTCACGGCGGCTCTCCTCCCCTCTCTAGGTCCGTAGCCGGAGCCCGCGGCGGGCGCTGCGGTAGGAGCGGCCGCGGGTGCCAGCGGGGGGACGCGGCCCGGCGCTACAGGTACCTGCCCCGTCCTTTCCTCCCGCGGGGCCGGGCAGCGGGCCGGCGGGGCCGGGCGGGCGCGGACGGCGGCCTCACCCGCATTTGCGAAGGATTTGGTGTTTGGGTATTGTTTTGAAAAGCTGCGCAGGCTGTGGGCTAAGCTGTCCCGGAACATCGTTTTCCCTGTTACCGGCTGGCCGGGAGTCAGGCCTGGTCTGCCGTCCTCCCGAGAAGGGAGCGGGGGGCTCGTGTGGCGGCTTTTCTTTCTCGGAGAGCAGTGGTAGTGGGAAATGAACGTGGCAAGTCGCTTCTTTCCTGTTTTCAGTTTCTCTCGTAATCGGCCCGAGGAGCACTGAGGCTGGGGTAGTTGTGCCTGGTTCACAGTGCAGCGTTCCCTTGGCACGGGCGCTTTAACTGCCTGTATATTGTAGGGTCCCAAGGTGGAAGAAACAGGCTTGCAAGTAGAATTCCTTCATCACTTCCAAGAGAAATCACAAAAAGAAGCGGTTTGAAAGTGTCTGAAATTCACTGAAGATACTTTGTGATGATCTGTTGCTACCATTTATATTTGCCAAGGGCTATTGCCTCATAAAATTAAAGTTTTTGCCCTAGAATGGGGATGAGTCAGGGAGCACTGGAGACAGGATGACTAAGAGACTGGCGGCTCTACTTTCCGTAGATTCAACAGAACCGGTTGTACTGCAGAATGATGCTACCCCTGTTTCCGAACTTTGTGGTGCCTTGTTTCTGACAGCTTTTGAAATTCATTTGTAATTTTCCCATGCCGTACACTGGAAGATACACTTGATGGGCTCAAGTACTGAGGAGGTCAAGTCTCCGAATGATGTCTGATCAGCAAATTGAAACAACCCTGATTATCAACAGATACTTCTAAAAATGTTCTTCTTTGAGCCCTTGTCCTGTGTATTCATTCATCTACACTAGGCATGACTCCATTTCCTGTTGTGTACACTGAGCTGATATTTCATGCCCCAAGAGAGCTGTATCTGCTTTTATCTATAAACTTCAAAGCTTCCTTTCCAGCTTTATGTGGTGTCTGTAATAGTGGTGAGATGTAAGTTTTGCTTTGGTTTGTTATTTTATCTCACCAAATCTTGCATCATTCAGTCTCCTGTGATTTCTTCATTTCCTGCAATCCCAGTTCTCTGGCAGGATTGCATGAACAGTGTTTCATCAAGAATCAGTGTAGTCTTATAAATTCCTGAAAGACAAAAGATTGATACTTGTTTTATGGAAGATCCACTGTTTTTCATTCCAAATACTATCAAACAAGAACAAACTTTCTAAAGGAGTGATCTTCCAAAGAAAACAAGAAACAAGACTTCTGACATTCCTCAGGTATTCAAAGAGGGAGCTAGAAGGCATGATTTATATAACGAGGGGCCAGACAGAAGATTTTTTTTCTGTGATCTTTTTTTAAAAAAAAAAAGCACACAGCAAACCAACCCCTGCAAAAAACACGAACTTAAAAGACAATCTAAAATCATGCATTAAACTGAGTGCTGCAGATGTTGCAAAGCTTGTGTAGTCCTTCCTGCTAAATGAGTGGCTTGTTAAAATTACAGTTACTGCCAATGAGACATGTCCTCTATCAGTACTCCTGCAAATTGTGGGGTGTCCTAGAGGAACTGTAGCTGTTGTTCTTGGACTGTAACTCTTACGAGCAGTGTATGATAGATACAGAAGGTTCAGAGGTATCTTTGTATGTCTGGCAAATGCTGGGTTCTGTCTTACCTTGAATTAACTTGTTATGAAAGCTATTTAGGCATTAAAGGAAGTCAAGAACCAAAAGCTAAAGGACCGTCGTTGTTATTTGGTAAAGACAAAATCTCTGTGGAAGCAAAGCTTAACAAGAGCTAAGGCTGCTAAAAATACTTCCATGGTTTCCCTTTAAATTCCAGACAAGTAGTGTGGAAAACATCTTAACTCCTTAGGATACTGCTTCAGGAGAATTTCTGTCATATTACCTCTACTTTATATTCAAGCTGTATTGAATTTTAAAAAAGTAAAAGCTATTGTAAGGCAAGGTGTATACTTGATTTTTTTTTTCTTTTTTTATTTGTAATGGACTTCAGTATTGTCTAGGGTAAAGCATAACATCTGATTAAACACGCACTTTATATTATGACTTTAAACCCTTCTAATTTGCATTTTAGAAAACAAAAAAGTTCTCACTTGTTTTGTTTTTTTTTCTTGCTGCTTTTCCTTAGGTGTGCCAAAATGTCAGAAAGATCAGATATTCTTCACTTCAAGTTTGACAATTACGGGGATTCGATGTTACAGAAAATGAACAAACTGAGGGAAGAAAACAAGTTTTGTGATGTTGTGGTCCATATAGATGACGTTGAAGTTCGTGGGCATAAAATTGTATTTGCTGCTGGCTCTCCTTTTTTAAGAGATCAGTTCTTACTAAATGACTCTAGAGATGTAAAAATCTCTATATTGCAGAGTTCGGAAGTGGGGAGGCAGCTGCTTCTGTCCTGTTACAGTGGCATTCTGGAGTTTCCTGAAATGGAACTGGTAAACTACTTGACTGCCGCAAGCTTTCTGCAGATGAGCCACATTGTTGAACGATGTACGCAGGCCCTCTGGAAGTTTATAAAACCGAAGCAGCCGTTGGAGAGCAAGGAGTGTGAACAGCAAAGTGACTCCTCTGAGCTGAAGGACCATCAAGGAGACGACGACTCTCTGCAGCAAGATTCACCTTGTATTCAACCTTCAGAAGACAGTATGGACATGGAGGATAGTGATATTCAGATCATCAAGGTGGAGTCCATTGGGGAGGTAGCAGAAGTTAGGAATAAGAAGGATCAGAACCAGTTTATTTCTTCTGAACAAACTGCGCTGCACTCCTCAGAGCCTCAACACTTTCTTATCAACTCCACTGTTGAAAACAGAGCAAGTGAAATAGAGCAAAACCACCTCCACAACTACGCCCTTTCATATGCTGGCAGTGATAACATCATTCTGGCCTCTAAAGATATGTTTGGGCCTAACAACCGAGGTATAGACAAAGGCCTCCAGTGGCACCATCAGTGTCCCAAGTGCACAAGAGTATTTCGGCATCTGGAAAACTATGCTAATCACTTAAAGATGCATAAACTATTTATGTGTCTACTCTGTGGCAAGACGTTCACTCAGAAAGGCAATCTCCACCGGCACATGAGAGTGCACGCAGGCATCAAACCGTTCCAATGTAAGATCTGTGGGAAAACATTCTCTCAGAAATGTTCCTTACAGGACCATCTCAACCTGCACAGTGGGGACAAGCCCCATAAGTGTAACTACTGTGACATGGTTTTTGCGCATAAACCCGTTCTGAGGAAACATCTTAAACAGCTACATGGTAAAAATAGCTTTGACAATGCCAATGAAAGAAACGTTCAAGACATAACAGTGGACTTCGATTCGTTCACGTGTGGTGCTGCTACAGACAGTAAGGTCTGTCAGCCAGCTGATGCAAGCCAGGTACTGGATGCAGGGAAGCTGCCTCAGGCTGTGCTCAGTTTAAGAAATGATAGTACTTGTGTCAATTAAGCAATGAAAAACAGCCCTTTGTAGGGATCGTGACTGAGAGGAGTAAAGAGTTGGTTTGGGCTCTTACCTAAACTAGTGGTATGCCCTGAAAGGCTATGGAGAATGGATGGCGGGTTGGATTGCAAAACCTGGAAGGTCTTCAGCCATCATTCTTAGTCTTACTTGATATTTTCTGTGAATAGCAATCTTCCTTCAGGTTTCTGTCTGTGTCTCTACTGTGGATTATGGGGTTAATTGTTTCATTTCTCTCTGATTAGGAGACTCAAGACTAACACCTTTTGAAACACTGTTGCTGTGGGCTGCAAGTAAACCATCTGCTGAACAGTTAGAGGCCTCTCTGTGTCTGGGCAGATGGAGGAAAGAGCAAAGAGGACAAGTCTGTGAGATGACCCAATTTTATTTTTTTTTAAAGCACTGGATAACTGAAAGCACTCCATATAGTTAAATTTAAACTTACCTCTAAAAATTATCTTTCTCTGATCTTACCCCTACAGTTGAAATGAAGTCTTTTTGTGTCACTTTTTTTCCCTTTCTAAACTATTTCAAGAAACTTCTGCTGCCAGTCAATGCTATCTTAAAAGCTCTCAGGGTTTTTAACGCTGACATGCATTATGAAAAGATAAAACCCTAAATGATTTGGCAGGGTTAGCTGATTATTGCATAGAACTGTTCAAAGTGAGAATAAATCGCAGCTCTGGAACGTGAGAGGCCAGGGCCTGGAGTGCAAGTATGACCTATTTCTTTTGCTGTCGTACCCAGGATTTTTAAAGGGCACTTACCCAGTGTATGTACGGAGACAAGCTAAACACTTCAAAACTAAAAATTATCATCCATCTTCCATAAATTCTGCATCACAAAAGCCACAGCAGTTGTTGGTTTTAGAGCAAAGCTGGAGTGGAGAAATCCTGCTTTTTGACACTGTGAAAAGAATCTGTTTTAAAAGCTGCAATGTATAACAACTCCGTGCTGTGCTTTTTTTTTTTTTTTGCTTTTTTTCCCCCTCCCCCCTTAGTTTTTGTGTATCTGTCCTTGATATCTAATAAGGGCCACATGTCAGTTAACTTGAAAAAAGAAACAAAAATACCTGCCATAAGAACAATAACAACATACAGTTTTTTGATTTCTCGGACATTCAAAGAATACTTTTTTTAAGTGACCTGCATAGTTCATGACCATTAGTGTTTTACAGAGCCTAGGATGAGGTATAGGTAGCACAATTTCCATAGATTAATATATCAGCTATTGACTGTACTCAGCAATACCTCTTGTATACCGCCTTAAACATCAAATGTAGCGGGAATGGCATGTTAATCGGGATTCTGGGATTATACCATATTGCTTCTCCAAAGTGCCGTGGAATTATCCGCATCCCAATCAGGCTGAAAGAAACTAATTTATCTGAGGAACACCATTCCCAGTAGAACAGCACTCTTATTACATTGAAGTGTAGCATAGACTAATAATCAAATGGCTGATCCTCGGTAGAGAACTGCTGTTTGTATTTGGATTAAGTATTTCTTCCAATGCAGCTCTTTTCCACAAGGTTTGCCGTGAGGCTGAGATTATGCTTCCTACCTAAAAGCGTACTGTTTGTGTGTTTGAATGAGGGGGTGGGAGTGAAAGGCTGCTACTGTATGATTAAAAATGCTAAACAGGTATGACCAAAGGTGTGTTAGAGCAAAAAACGTTTTGTATGTAATTATCAAGAGTTGGTCTTGCTCTTCAGATGTGTGTGTGTAGAAGCCAGGATTTCCTTATGCAGACATTACACTGATGGACGATGAAAAGTGTTAATGTTGCAGAACATTTTCAGAAATCCACATACTTTCAAGTAGAAAAGCAAGGTGATTCTGTGAATCGGTTTTTGCAATTGAGTTCTTAAACTACTGTACTTGACTGTTACATGAACTATTATATGGACAGCTATGAAGTAAGCAATGGAAATGGAGTCAGGGCATTACATCTTTCCAGTTGTAGCAAATATATTTAGGCCTAAAATCTAACTATTTGGAACTTTTTAAAATTATTGTTCAGGTTCCTGGGGCAGAAAATAGGTTTGCATGGGAAGAAAAACTGTTTTTCCTCTTAAAACCACCCGCTTTCAGAGTTGTTTTGAGCTAAAACTGACCATGATAGTTGCATCTGACACTTGCATTCTGTCTTCAGGCAGAATCTTCTGTATTTTTCAAACATTTTGATAATATATGATTCACTATATGGAAATAAGTTATATTGCTAACGTCAAAATGAAGATAGACATGGAGAATAAGAGCTTGCAGAGCCAGGTCAACATACTGTGAATGATTTAACCAGATGTGAATATGGACACGATAAAGAAAATGGTCTGCCAGAGAAAGGAATAGAACTGTACAAATGCTAGAAAAAGTGGCAGCAAAATGGACAGCATTGAAAGCTTTGTCTATCTGGGAAGTTTTTTTTTTGTGGAATCATGAAGCTGTAATGTTACTGCAAGGAGAATACAGCTTGTTGAAGTAGCCGTGGGTGACCTGAAGCTGATACGAAGAGACAAGGGGTTTCCTAAGAAACAAAAAAATGATTCGGTCAAGATACATAGGTTTTCAGTCCACCCTGTGCTGTGGTGATGTCAGAGTCTGGGAAGGCTGAGACTGCTGGCCGTTCAGTTAAAAGGCTGCTCGTGGTCATTTGGTGAGACCGTGGCAGAAATAAATAGGAAAAAGCAGAAATGCAGAAGACTGCTTCTTCAATGAAAATGGACGCATGTGTTGGATGAAAAGTGACTTCTTACTAATGTCTGTGCTTTTGGCCTGGCAAAAGGGTGCAGACCAAAAAATTCATGCAGGAGACAGCTGCGTGACTCCAGAAACACTGGAGATCTAAGAGGGCAATACACTGATGGCACAGTGCAAAGTGCGCTGGTGGTAGAGTTCATCTAAGACTTGCCCCTATATGGAACAGACAAGTGAAGAGTATAGAAGAGGTATTAGAAAAGAAAAATCTGGCTAATGCTTCTTCTCTGAATTACAGATTAAAATGGAGTGAGAATTATTATAAATGGAATATACAGAGGCAGCTCGATTATAGAATAAGATGAACTTAATTGTCCATGTATGTAAAATGTTGTCTTCATTGCAATGTTCCGATTAGTGAAAGACTAGATCCATTGGTTGTTGCTACTGATGCTGCATATCCAGATGAGGACTATGGCAGTTATCATAATCTGTGTGTTAATGTGTAGAATACTATTTGCTGGTAAGTGGATAGTCTCACAACTTAATGTGCTGTACAACTTCCTGCATATCCTAAAAATAACTGAAGTCTATTACAAAAATATTTTAATAACTCCTTGAATATATTAGGATTTTTTTTTTATGTTGGCATTTTATTTATTTATTTTATATAGAAGAAAATCTTAGAACTCTTAGGTTTACTAGAGGTTTAGGTTCACTGCTTTTCTGAGTGATGGTAGTTTGTGTAGCATGTGTTCCTGCAGCATATGGTGCAGCTGCACAGCCTCCTGCATAGATCAGGGATGAGTCCTTCCTTAATTTATTTTTATTCTTAGAAGACATGTTTTGCAAGTTAGTAACTGATAAAACTGAAGCGTCATTCTTTTTCTCCCCTAGCTTTTTGGCAAAACTTAGATAGCTGCCGCTGAACTTTATTGAAATAACTTAAAAATTAATTGTGTGGGCCTGATTCTGGTTCTGGAGTCATTGGGAGGAGTAAAGGCAAGGAGGGAGAATCAAAATGTGATACAAACTGAAACTGTTGAAAGAATTCTAAAGTCACGTTAAATCTTGATTTTTAAAAACAAAGGGAGGAAAATAGCCGGTGCTCCTGACTTGGTAAGGGTTGAGACGGCAGAACGGCCGGTTTTCCTTTGAGATTGTATAATCGACGGACTGAGCATTAGCTACCTCTTCAGTGACTGGGCAAAAGTCTTATCCTACGTATGATTACCAAAGCAGGCGGGTCGGTGGCTGCCGGAGCAGCTTCCTCCCCGCTCCGGGGCCGGGACGATGGCCGGGGAGAAGTCAGCTGCCCGGCCTGGTGCCGGGGCCCGGCGGTGCGCCTTTCCCTCGGCGTGTCCTCGCTGACGGCGCCCGCCCCCGCGGCGGGGCGAGGAGTCCCAGGGCGGCCGCTCTCCGAGATGCCTTACGGGGGCGGCGCCCCGGGCCGATACGTTGCTACCTCTACCGGGCGTCTGGGGGGGGGGTGCGCCCCGTTGTCGGTGCGGTGTCCCCCGGCGGCAGCCGCTGTAGCAGTGCCAAGTCTTCTAATAAACGTGCTGCTAATTCTGTTTCCCGCCGCCTCTCATTTCCCGCCGCGGTAACGGCGCCCCGGGGGCGCGGGGGTGCGGCGCTGGAGCCGCTTCCGGCGCTGTTGCCGGAAGGGGCGGGCGAGGGAAAACGCTTCCGGGGCGCTGCAGTACCGGCGGCGGAGCACGCACCGGCTGCAGGGACCGGCCGGGCCGCGGCCGGTGAGTGGGGCGGTGGGAGGGGGGCGCAGCTCGGCGGGGCCCGTCAGCCGCTGGAGCGGGGGAGCGAGGCCGCGGCTGGGCCCTGCCGGCGGGGGTGGCCTGGGCTCGGCGTGACTGTCCCCGGCGGTGCCGGTGCCTCCCCCGCGGGAGCGGAGCCATGGCGGCGGACTCGGAGGTGCTGCACTTCCAGTTCGAGCAGCAGGGCGATGCCGTGCTGCAGAAGATGAATCTCCTGCGGCAGCAGAACCTCTTCTGCGACGTCTCCATTTACATCAACGACACGGAGTTCCAGGGGCACAAGGTGATCTTCGCCGCCTGCTCCACCTTCATGAGGGACCAGTTCCTGCTCAACCAGTCCCGGCAGGTGCGGATCACCATCCTGCAGAGCGCCGAGGTGGGCAGAAAGCTGCTGCTGTCCTGTTACACCGGTGCCCTGGAAGTCAAAAAGAAGGAGCTGCTGAAATACCTCACCGCTGCGAGTTATCTGCAGATGGTTCACATCGTGGAGAAGTGTACCGAAGCTTTGTCGAAATACTTGGAAATCGACGCTTCCATGGAGAACGGGGATCAGGCGGCGGAGAGGTGTCATTCCTCTGACGCTGAACTGAGAAACGGGGATGACGTTTTAGATAAAGACTGTGAAATAATTGAGATCTCTGAAGACAGCCCAGTGAATGTAGAATACCCTGTGAAACAGGAGAAGGGGGATGTCTCCCGGCCCGCAGTGCAGAGCTTGATCTCGGAAAGAAAGGACACAAAAACCCCAGAAATATCAACGGTTGAAATTGGATATAAGGACGATGAAATCTGTATCTTCAGAATGGATTCTATGAGCGTAGCAAATGTAGAAAATGATCATTTTCCTCAGCCTTGCACATCCTCTAAAACAAACTTGTATTTTCCAGAAACCCAGCACTCCTTGATAAATTCTACAGTTGAAAGCAGAAATACAGAAATGTCAGGAAATCACTTTCAGGCTTTTGTCAGTGACAATCCAGAAGGAACTTCTAGTCTGATGAATGGGTTCCAGAGCCTGGACAATTCTGGTAATTCATGGCGGCACCAGTGTCCAAAGTGTCCGAGGGGATTTCTGCATCTTGAGAACTATCTCAGACATCTGAAAATGCACAAACTCTTCTTGTGTTTGCAGTGTGGCAAAACATTTACGCAAAAAAAGAATCTCAACAGACACATCCGGGGGCACATGGGCATCCGCCCCTTCCAGTGCATGGTGTGCTTGAAGACCTTCACTGCCAAAAGTACGCTCCAGGATCACCTGAATATACACAGTGGCGACAGGCCCTACAAGTGTCATTGTTGCGACATGGACTTTAAACACAAGTCTGCTCTTAAAAAGCATTTAACTTCTGTTCATGGAAGGAGTAGCAGTGAAAAAACAAACCTGAACACTATTACGAAAGTTAAAATAGACTATGATTAACAGATGGGTGGTTGTGGAGCCAGGCTCCACAAAAAGCTCCTGCCTAGTGAAATTCTTGATGAAACTCTAGATGCAGATCCCCACGTAATGGAGAGAAGCACAAATCTGTGACTGGTGATCAAAGACGGGCCCTGCGAGCAGCAAACTTGCCTGCTGCATTTAGGTTGCTATTGCTGTAAGTGCAAAAAAAGGTGTTCACTAGTTGAAAGTAAACTGCAAAATCTGGGAAATTATTTCATGCTTCTCTTCTATTATTCCGGACGCATTCTGATTCCCCTCCCCCAATTATGTTTTGCACTCCCCTGTTTCAAGGGCAGGCACTGCCGATATTCAAAGTATTACTGAAATTGCAATAAGCTGAAGCCTGAGCCACAATGTTCCTGATCTGTAATGCCTAAGGAAAGGGGATGTCTGTATTTATTCAGCAGGTCAGTGATTCCCACCCAGTTCAGGTATCATTTATGGTGAAATCAGCTCCTTACTTGCCCAAACTGTGCTAGATTTTTCAATAGAAAGAGGCATGTTTTTGTACTCAAGTCTGTGATATTTAAGAAAGAACGCACAACAAACAAAAAATAATAAAGGAAGCTTTCAAATTGCTTTGTGCAAATAGAGAATTGGTAAAAAAGAAAGAAACAAACAGTATTTTAAACAGTATTGCCTTGCAGTTAATTTTTAACTGGATAGTCTCATCAGAAGGACTTGTGTTCAGTTTTATGAATGAGTTCTGAATTTTTCTAAACTTCTTTCTTCTGATTGTTTTTTTCTGTCATACCAGTGTTTTGCACCTGTATTTGACTAATTCTGATTAAGTTAGTCTTGTTTGTTGAGTTGTAACATTTGCCTTCATTTTTTACAAATCTTAGACATGTACACTAATGTGAAAAATTAAGCTGTGTGCTGTTACGTAGTAGCAGTTTCTCCATTAATTTTGAAAAACAATTCTTTATATCTTATTAGGAACAGCTTAGACATAGAGGTCTTCTCATGCTCTAATTCTGTGATACAGTAAAACAGTAACTATGTGTGTTTGGATAGGTGTGTTTGTACTATCTCAAAGGTCATTTCAGTTTCATCACAAGCATCGAGAGCCCTCTAATGCAGAATATTTATCCTGTACCTGTCTTTGACTGGTATATGTTTCTTCCACTTAATGTGATATGAATAAAGAGTCTATTCAGTTGTTACGAGATAATGGTACTTACATTAGATTCTCTCCAATTAGCAAAAAGCAGTAGTTCTTAATCTTGTCTGTATCACCAGGGTACACTTTTCTTCAAGTTTCAGAAGTGCTGTTGTGAAGTTCTTGCTCTGAGTCCAGCAGTCTGGCCCGTGTGCTCCATAACCTGGCTGTTTTTAAAATACAATAGTGTTTGGTATCAGTTAACAGGTTTCACTTACTTTCCTTTCCTGTGTCTGTGAGTGCACCAGCCATTGCTTGGGGTTTTATTTATCAGCTATGTGAGGGGTTAGGTGTGTATAGTATCTACCGTGCCATGTCCTGTTATTATCTGTAATAGGCATGGTCAGCTGTGCCGGCGTTATTGCTGTCTTCGTCTCTGGGAATTTCAGTTGAAGAGTTTTTAAAAACTTGTTTCATGAGGGTTTTTTTAAGCTCTTCATCTGATATTATTAACACTTAAAGTACATATTAGTTGGATTTCTGATATTATTAATGCTTAAAGTAAATATTAGTTGGATTGCAGCAATATTTTCAGGTCCCAGTTCATACTAGGCTTTGTTGTGGTAGGCAGCATACATCTTCCTCAAAAACCTGGTAGTCTGAATAGGCAAGTAGAGTGTTCTGAAGCTGAGCACGCCATTAGTGCCGTATTCCTCCAAAACTTCACAAAAATGTCTGACTTTGCATGGACAGTTGACTTACGAAGGACTCCATTGCATTGGATCACTGGGAAGGTGTGTGTGCCAAGTCTGCGTACCAGGGTGTCCTTGTGAATAATGACAGAAATGGCAGCCCCCGAGTATGTAACTAGTGTAACTATGAATGAAAATCACCTGGTTTATCCAGTACTTTAAGCACAAGGCCCAATCTTTCACAAGTTCTGCTATTACTTCATATTATAAGTGGATCATTTGCTGTATTTTGGTGATTTTTAACTATAGTAATTTTGACAATTGTTTGACAATTACTATAGTTAAAAATCACCAAAATACAGCAAATGATCCACTTATTAATAATTGTCGTGACAATTACTACAGTTAAAAGGTTTGCGAGTCATGTACGGTGCAACCACCTGACATTTTGCAAAAAAATTGCGTTTTATAGCATTGTCTTCTGCTTGCATTTATTAGTCTGTCACTGTTTACAGCCTTTTTGACCTTGTGATTAGTATTGTTTGCTTTGTTTTTCACAGAATACCATTAATTTTGAGTTCTTAATTGCATAAAAATGAAGAGTCTGATTTTCAAAAGCATGCTAATACCTGGACTTGCCCTTAATGTATTTACAGATGTTAACCTGGGTATACGTACAGGTTTGTATGTAGTTTTTCATTTGTGCCTACACACTTAGTTACTTAAAATAAACTCCTTCATCCTTGGAAAAGGTCATAACACAAGGAAGAAGTTTACTCCCCTCCCCCCCATCCTTTTTATATCGGGCTGCTATTACTATGGTTCAGTAAATAAATGTATTGTGCATTTATGGGACATATTTGGTTCAACTGTGCTTCAACTTGTTAATATGCATTTTTGGCAGGTGTATGATTATTATTGGTAACACTTCAAAAGATCATTCCTCGGTTTCTGTTTGACTGGTTTTTTAGGTGTATGCACGGGCATTTCCCTGCGTGTCAAAGGGGAAACAGGCTGATCTTTTGAAGTGCACCTTCTGTGGGAGCAGGATTGCGAGAGTTCTTTGGGTTTGCTGTTCTGCATGTAAACATGAGAGGGAGTTGTGTTGTGTGACGGGCCAGCAGCATGTTCTGTTCAGTGGGTAGACTGTCTTGGTAAGCTTCGTGAGCAAAAACTGATTTTGTGGCTGTGTTCACATTAAAGGTGTTTCCTCTCCCCTGTCCATACATGTAACCACTCGTCCTGTCATAACACAATAAATTAAATGCAAACAAGACGTTGTTTCAGAAATACATAAGCTTTGTTCTAATCACAGTTTAATAATTCCGTGCATACCTCAGTATTTTGGCTTGCTATGATGAGCAAACAAGATGTTGTAAACAAAACATGGTGTTCAAGTGGCAGTCATTCAGCAACGCGTTTTTTCTGTCGTTCAGAAGGGTCTGTCGGCAGCGCCTACTTGTCAGATGAATGCTTTCTCCTCTGAAATCACAACTCTACACCGCCTCGGCCTTCATTAAAACAAATGGTTTGATCTTTGTGAGCGACCAGATAAATGAGGTGCAGCTCCCGGGCTTTTCTCTGGAGTGCCCTGTGGTGAAGCAGCAGCCCCGGCGCTCCCCACACGGCCTCTGCGCCGCGTCGGCCCTGAGGCGGCCGGGCCGGGCCCGCGGCCTGCGCGGCGGCTTCGCCTCTCACCGCCCCGGGACGCGGTGGCGGGCGGCACCGGCACAAGCGACGTGCGCCAGAGACGGCCTCCAATCCCCTAAACCTTCCGAGCGCTAGTAACAACATAGTTATTAATTATAATTTGAAAAGGAAAATAAATAATCGACACTAGTAGCGAAGACGGCGCGCTGCCCGTCGAGGAGCCGCTGAGGCGCCAGCGAGAGCGGCCGCGCCGCCAGGGGGCGCGGGCGCTGGCGGCCGCCGCTCTGCCACGCCGTCTCTATGGCTGCCGCTTCCCCGTGGCGGCGGGGCACGTCCGACCAGGCGGCTCCCGCAATGCCCCGCGGCGGTCACGTGCGGGGCGGTGGCGGCGGGCGCGGCGCG
Source organism: Burhinus oedicnemus (assembly GCA_008921705.1). NCBI lineage: Eukaryota > Metazoa > Chordata > Aves > Charadriiformes > Burhinidae > Burhinus > Burhinus oedicnemus. The sequence goes on along the minus strand of VFFE01006735.1, from coordinate 147,997 downwards.
GCCGTTGGGCTCTCGCGCGGCGGCGGGCGGGTCTCGCGAGAGGGGGCGGGGCGGCGCTCCCGGCTGTCAGCGCGATGAGGAGGCGCCGCCGAGGCCCCCGCCGCTGCCTCCGCCGGGCCGCGCTGCGCTGCCCGCCCCATGGCGTGTGAGAGGCCGGGGCCGCCGCCTGCTCCCGGCCCCGCCGCCCGCGCCTCGCAGGTAGGAGCGGGCTGGGCGGGGGCGGCCGCCGTGGGGGGACCCGGTGACCCGGCGGGGCC
>VFFE01006735.1:68460-147720 GCA_008921705.1 Burhinus oedicnemus | reverse complement strand
GCGTTGCGGAATCCGGGCGGGGAACGGGGCCGGGCCTCGCCCGCCCAGCGCGGCCTGTCAGCGCCTCCGCCCCGCCGGGAACCGGCTGCCGCTGCGGCGCGGGGGAGGGGGCTGCCGGCTCCCCCCCCCGCCTCCCGTCGCTAGGCCGCTGGGCCCAGCCGGGGGACGCGGGGCAGCCATTTGGTGGCGGTTCCGAAATGACGGCGAGAGCCGGGGTCGGGCAGGGCTGACAGCAGCCCGGCGGAGGGGGGCGAGGCTGCCGGGAGCCTCGGCGGGGCCGCTCCGCGCTCGCTGCGCTGGCAGCGGCGAACGTAAGGCGGTGAGGCTCGCGGTTAGCTTGCCGGCAGCCCTTTCGAGACGCCTCGGCAGCAAGCAGCCTGTTCCGCGGTGTCCTCCAGTGCGGAGGGGAATTGCACCGGTATCCTGAGTGTTCCCGCTCTGTGGAGCTGTGCTTCAGGGTAATGGTGGAGAGGAACCATGGTGGAAAACAGGCCCTAGAACTGCACCCATCACGTCACGCTTAAAGTGTCTTAAGCAAAAAACCAAAACAACTGAGCAGGAAAAGCATGTCTCAGCTCCGCTGATGCTTGAGGTGCGCTGAGGATTTTAAGTTAAGCGTAGAAGTCAGTGCAAAGCCTAGGAAAGGGCAGCAGTGTGATTAGAGAGTGATGAGTATTCACTTACAGTCAGGGTTCAAAGTGAGATGGCATGTGTCTCTAATGAGAGGAAATAATGGCAAAGTTTAGGTTGGCAGCCAGGAAAATTTCCCATGTAGGTCTGTTTAAGTGCAAATTTAGGATTTTGTTTGGGTTTAATTGTAATTCCTGTATCTACTCTTGTGATTGTTCTTTCACGCCTATTGTAGTTAGATTGTAATGTTGAAACAAAAATTAAAAACAGCCCTTCACGTTACATGGGTCTAATTTTGTAACTGTGGCAGAAAAGATCTTCTAATTTTAAATGAGAACGTATAAGTACAATTGTCAATCTTCTGAATCAAAATACTGTTATTCGACCTTTGGTCTGTGTTAAACATCTGTGGAAATTCTAGAAACTGAAGCTTGCGTTGCTAGTGTAAGTATTAATCTGTAAAACACTGCATTCTTAATTTTTGTAATTAATCACTTTCCCAAAACCTACATGCCTTTTTAATGAAATTTTTCTTGTTTCTGCAATGTAAGCAAAGCTTTCCGCAAGAAAAGGTTTCTTATTAACTCATGTCCTGTCTTGTTTGAGGTCATGGCTATTTCTCTCAAAAATACTAAATTCCAACAATTTTAACGTCAGTGCTTGAGATATCTCAAAGTTAAGTCCTAGTCTTGAGTATTGGTCTCTTTTATTTAAGGCTTTGTTGATTTACAATAGGTAGACTATTTCCAGTATCCAGAGGGTAATAGCTAGTAGTGCTTGTTTTGTTAGGTGTGCATTACATTTTGTTTGGTAAAATTTTGTATACCCCTTAATGGGATGAATAGAAGTGATCCCTCCTTACTGGAGACTGGACAATCCTAACGAAAGAAACAAAAAAAATTCTATATCCGTGGGCATATTAAGCTATTCTGTACAAACTTTAAATGGGCTTTCCAACTCCTATGGAACCCTCTGTTTTCTTGCTGATGTCTCAGAATGGAATTAGTATTTCATTAAAAGTATTTGAAAAATGTTAGAATATGGAATTTCTCTTTTGTAAAACATATAATTTGTAAAATTTTGTAAAATGCATGGAGGTCATTTTAAAAAAAAAAAAGACATGGGGAGCTAAGCCATACATGAGAGTCCTTATTCTCTGAAAATATTAATGAAAAGCAAGGAATTCTTCAGTGTCTCTCTTCTTGAAGTAATTGTGTCAAAATAGATCTGCTTAGAGATAGATTCCCTTTCTCTGCATTCAGTGTAAGTTCAACTGATTTTGGTGGCAAATAGAATTTTTCATTTATTTGCCCTTCAGTTAGTCCTGAAAAGTCAATACTGTTACAGGAGCTGAATTCGTATCAAGCATGTGGCAAGGACAAACTCTCCTTTCAGTGACACCTATGAAACACAAAAAAAAAAAAAAAGCCCCACAGTGGCATTACATAAGTATATAGGAAACTTTTAATATCTAGTAACAGGATTTCTGCTAGCAACACTTGAACAGGAAAGAGCAGGTGTGAACTGTTGAGGATACACTGACTGGTGCTGACTTGGGGGGGATTTACCTCTGAATTGAGTGAACTGTGGCAGTCACTGAGAAACCATGAACTGAAATTTGTGTCAGTGAATTGTACCACTGTTGATAGAGAATTATTCTTCAGCCACGTGTTTTAGGGAGGGAGAGGGGATCTAAGCTTTAATTTTTTAAGAAGATAGCAAGTGAAGCATCCTGTAGGTGTTTTGGTGAAACGTAGTCTGGATAGAGATACGTATTCTAGTATGTCACCAAGTTTCCTTTTGATGATAACTTTTCTGGAGTTTAAATTGGGCTGTAGGTACTCCCTGTAGCATTAACATTTAGTGAAAAAATTGCATTGAAATACTGTCTTTAGTAGTCTTTAAAGACTCTGCTTTATATATAGAATTTGCACGTGATATAAAGAGATTTACATGTGACAGATATTATAGAATGTAGAAATAAGCAAGTCTGCTCTGTAAAGAGGATTTATTTTAATTTCAAGCTGTCATAGCTGAATGATGCAAAGCTATTATAGGGATGGCCCTTTTCTAAGCCTTTAATGAAGCTAGTTTTTTAGATCTGTAGATGATGGCTGTTGAAGAGAAATGAATAAAAGATTCTAGCCCTTTCGGAGAATAATTTAATACTGTTAATTTGATTACGTGGGCACTAAGTTTTTTGACCCAGTCAGGGTGTTTTCAGAACTACGTAACTTAGGAAGAAACGCCTGAAAAAGCTACCTCCTTGTAGTGCAAACAGATGATTAATCTGCATAAATGGAAAATTGTAATGGTGAGCACTTCAAAAAAGAAAAGAAAGTGCCATGATCTCTTCAGTCAATATCAAGGACTCTTTAGTGATTAAAAATCAGTTGAATTCTCAGATTTTGGCTTAAATCCACAGTGGGATTTTAATTGGACTACCTTAATTTGTGAAAATGCCATATAATCCCACAAGTTTTTCAGGATTTTCCTTCACCTGTAGAGAAGACTTTCCTTTGTTCAGCACTGACAGAATTACTCCATGTCGTGTTCTTGTACAAGCTCTGCTTATTAGGCCTGAGCAGAGCAGACCTAACGTGGCGCTGCAAGGCTGCCACTTCTGTTCGGAAACGTGGCTGCTGGTGGTAGTGCTGCTTCTCTGTTTTTTTCCTCTGCATTTGCCTAGGCTATGGAGGAACTGAGTTCAAGGCTTCAGCCCTTCCTTTGAAAAGGGATAAAATTTGCATATGTTGCATTTTGGTAAATGCCCTGACTCTGGGCGATGTGCGGCTTTGGAGGGGATCGCTCCCGACCTCCTGTTGAACCTGTTTCACTTTGAAGAGAAGGAAGTTTTCTTCAGCTGAGACCCGTGCTTGCCATGCTACCTGGGAACTGGGGCATGTAGCTGGCAAAGAGACACTGAATTTCTTTGTGCCTTGCTCAAAGAACTATACCTAGATTTGATCCAATGACTGATTAGTAAAAATGCACAAATGATCTTTAAAAATGAAGTAAAATCCAAGTTGCCTGCTCAGGCAGCTGAAGACTGGGCTGCAGTTGTCTTTGATGAATGTTCAGTCCTTTTATGTGTGAGGAATAGCTTCAAGGGGAAGGACTGAAGTTGCACTGTCTCTGTATGTGTATGTTTGGGTGCTTCTTTGTAAAATCAAAACACGGGTTAAAAGTATTTAAAAGTGGTTGAATTTGTATCTCTTAATGTAGGTGGGAGATCTAGTCACTGAATTAAGATGTAAGGCAACACCAGCACCAGTAACTAAAGAAATCCCTTTCTCTATTTTTGTGTAAAGTTGTTGAACTCCTGAGGTCGTTAACTTCTGGTGTGGAGAAGTCAACATCTCCTTCTGGTGTTAGGCCTCTAAGCCCTGGATAAAGGTAGACTTTAAGATAAAGCATTATCATCAGAATTTCTAATTAGGTAGTCCAGGCAACGTTCAGCTCAACGTGCTGGCTCAGTGTCGTGCCATGGGGTTCTGAAACCTCTCCTTGCCTTGGTTAACAAGCACTGATACTGAACTTGGGAGGCCGAGCGCTGAATGTTCAACATCGCTCTTCATAGATCAAGCCCTCTGTCTTTAAAGGTTTGTTGGAATTCCTGCAGATTTGTGTCATGTCCCTACCTTCCAAATAGCCCTTTATTGTATCTGAACAAAGTGTGCTATTTTTTGGCTGGGTTCTGGTTGACTGGTAGATGCTGATAGATCAGAAAAGTAGGCAGAACAGAGGGATAAACTGCTGAGCCTGATGCTGTAGCCTTTCCTGAGAAGTGTGTAAGCTTGGAAATTTTTCCAGATAGCAATTCTCATGGAATGTGTATGCATTTCAGACGTGACGCATCTCCATCAGGTTTGCTCAAAGATGGTCCGGAGTCCAGAGGTTCATGTGGGAGAGGAACCAACTAATAAAACAGCATGACCATCTAAGCTTGGTTTCTTTAGAAAATCAGGATTGAATGATAGTTATCATGTCCAAAGGTTGTTGAGTAAGTACAATGACTTGGATTAGTTGTAGAGAATGTCGTGGGATTAGGCAGCTAAAACTTAATGGAAAATAAGAACATCTAAATCTTAACATTTCCATCATTGGTAAATCGTGCAGCTGTTTGAGGAAGGTTTTGGGGCTTTACCTTTCTCCTCTTCCACCCCACCTTCCAATTTCATCAAGTATTCAGGTCTAAAATTATCATGAGAAAATCAATCATTTATCATTGTCACTCTGCTCCATTGTAACCATTACTGCAGTGGGAAAATACTGTGTTAGAAACAGAAAATTACTCAACTGTAATAGTTTTTATTTATTATGTAATTTCTGAATTTAGGCTTGTGTATTTTGCAGTTTGTCATCTGAAGTATTGCTTCTAATAGTGTTACTATAAAATTTATTGTAACTATACTATGTAAACATTTTTTAAGTAAAAACTACCATGTCTTTTCAAACTGTTTACCTTGTATGTTTGGCCAGTTTCTGTATCGGCCATTGCTTTGGGATTTTTTTTGCAGGGTGCTTCTACTTTGACAGGGAAGAGAAGCGGGGTGTACATGTAGAGATAGATGGCGTGTCTGCTGGGATGAACAGCTAGACCAAGGGTAATTGTACTAACTGAGGATACTGCCTGTTGGAAACAAACCCAAGCTGGTTTCTAGTTTGCTGCCTTTGTTCTGCTCTCCTCCTTGTGTTTGCTGGGTGTAGAGCACTGGAGCAATTTGCTCTTCAAGAGGACATCCCTGAAATACATTGTTTCTGACAAGGAGCAAGAATCTATTAAACATTTGGCTTATGCTTTTTGTAGAAGTTGACATGATAATTAGGAGATTGTTTTCTTAACACACTGGAGTGCAAGAATGGCAGGATAGCCGGCATGCTTAATAGAGTATAGAGACTTCCTCTGTGTATGGCTGCCTGAAGTTTTAGGAGTTGAGAGCTTTCACCAGCTCTTTGCTGATTTAATTAGATTTTTTCCTGTCAAGAAATCTGAAGGTCAACACATGCTTAGTAGAATCTGTCATTTATGATAATTAAACACCCAGAGATAAATCTTTAAAAATCGGTGGTGCACACTTTAAGAATCTGTTGTGTTTCATTTCTATGCCGGTCAGGAAAACAAACAACTGTATTTTAAAAGCTTGTAAATAGAGAGGTGGCTGATTCTTGCAAGTCTCTGAAGTATCTGTGGAAACTGAATGTGGGTGCTGTCTCAGAGCAGAGATTCCGGCATTAGAGATAATTAATGAGCAGTGTGGAAATAGAGACTGTTTATTAGGAGGTTGTCAGTGACCAACAGTGTATTAGCAATTGAGCTGTGTGTGTGCTAGCCTTTTCTTAAACTTTTCCCTGTGTGAGTCATGACAGTAGCACGCTTCCCAGAGTTGTCTAGTTTGTGCTGTTACCTGTGTCGTGCAGTCAGACAGGTGAAGAACCACCAATAGCGTTCCTAGGTCAGCAGTAGCGTTGGTGTTAGTATCTTGACGTTTCTGGTAATGCTGGCAAGAAGCTTTAAGCAAAGTGTTTACTGCAAGGCTTTATGGTTCTCTGCATCTCTTGTCCTGCTGGTTTGGTAGGGAAGCTGAAGTCAATGTGCTAAAGAAATGGTGGGATTCTTAATAGAGGCATTAAAAATCTTTCTAGGGATGTTGGCTCATTGCTTGGTTTTACGGTTATTTGTTTTGCTTTTGAATTTCCGTGGTTAAAAGGTGTATGTACCAATAGCAGATTAAAGAGAACTGCAGGTTTTTTCATCCCTGCAAGAGCTTTGATTGTGCTTTCCTAGAAGTTGGATGAGAATCTGTTTTGTCCAGTGCATGTGAATATTCTGGCTTATGTTGAAAGTGTTATCTCAGCAGTTTGGTTTTGAAGGGACGGGTTGAATTTTGTTGTGTTTTACACTTACTATGGGAATTCATTTGGGGGAAGAATCGCTGCATAATACTGAAAAGCTCAGTGAGATAGGGACATCTTGTACAAGTATCCGGTTATTTAAAGGGCACTGAATGTTCATAGTACTAAATAGAATTTCTAAACAGATGGTCATAATTAACATAAAATACATCACCGATAGTCTGTTTGGTGTTCTAGTAATTATTTCAATGGTCCGATACTTCAGTATTAATTAAACTGTAGCACAGCCAACAATGGAATTGCAGTAAAGAGTTGCTGAATTCAAATGCGGAGGGGAGATCTCAGCTTCCTCAAAACAATTACCATTTTTTTCCCATCATTGGAGGAAAAAAAAGAAGAATGTTAAACATGTAATTAAAACATTTGTATATTTGCATTTCTAACAAGCTGCTAGGAGAAGCTTGTTCATAGCCTTGAAGTGAACTAACTGGTCTGTAGGTTGCACAGAAAGTCAACATCATCACACATTGCAGCAGAGGGTGGGGCTGTTCAGCTCCGAGATGAAGATGTGAATTTAAATCTTCGTGACGAAAGCTTGAATCTAAACAGTTTTGATAATCTACTTAGGCCTGTTATCTTTTTCGAGAACATATGAGGTGGGGTGTCTTTCAGAACAGTTTCTATAAATCCATATTTTCTTTGGAATACGTTTATGTAAACGATTTGCATGGTACTACTGCACAGAGTGAGATGTTTCAAGAGAAAAGACTTAATAGCAAGCCAACTGAAGTTATTGCTTGCCTCATCGTAAGTTTTGTCCTAAATACCTGGATTTTCAACACATCAGAGATTTTCTCGCTGTGAATTCATGGAAGTGGAGTTGCATTGTTGTGGAAGGTAGAGATGTGAAAAGCAAAATTGAACACAGTGATCTCTGCCCTTGAGTGCTCTGATAGGTTCCTGGGAGAAGAGGGGGAAGTAACACAAGAGAAACATAGTACCAAAACCAAATGTCTCATTCTTTTAGTGTTTTCTTATGATTCTTAACTTTTATTAATTGATTTGTCTTTTACAGAAAGAAAATGTCTTTTTAAAAAAAAAAGCAAACCTATGTTTAGGTCGGTGTCTGAATAAGATCTGCAGAAGGAAGGCATTGTTCTACCTCACTTCAAATGGAAATAATGTTTTAACTCCCCCCACCAAAAAAAAAAAAAAAATTAAAAATTCTGTGGTTTCTCCCCACCCCAGGCCCGTTCTACAACCAGGGACTGCTTTCAGGGTTTTGAAAACTTGAGGTTAGATGAGGTAGTGTGAGAGGTGGTTACTGTGATTCATTCCTTTATGCTTTCTGTGCCAATAAATGTCTTCCTCTTCCTATGCTAAAGGTGTATTTAATCCTGTAGAGAAGAACTTCAATACCATTTATTGTGAATAGGTGAGACTTCAACTTATTGTAGACTGCATTAATTCAGTTCATGAGCCTTTTTTGGTACAATTATTTAACTAACACAAAGTTGGGGTTTGTGAGTACTTCAGCATAAGGATTTGGTTTTATTCTGTAAAATATTGAAATGGTGGTTTTTTGCTTTTTAATTAAGAATCATTCTAAATTACTAGAAAACATGTTTTAAATACTCTGTTATTCACTTACAGCTGCCAAAATATAGTACAGTGAAATAATGGTCTGCTAGCCTGCTAAACAAGTGTCCAGCTTCCACAATGCCTGTGCAGGCAGCTCAGTGGACAGAATTTCTGTCCTGCCCAATCTGCTACAACGAGTTTGATGAGAATGTGCACAAACCCATCAGCTTAGGTTGCTCTCACACTGTCTGTAAGACCTGCCTGAACAAGCTGCATCGCAAGGCATGTCCTTTCGACCAGACTGCCATCAATACAGACATCGATGTGCTTCCTGTAAACTTTGCACTCCTCCAGTTAGTTGGAGCTCAGGTATGATTTAAGCAGCTCTTTGTTTTGCCACTTCATGTTACTACCATTTGCATGCCAGTTGCAATACGCGTGCTGATCTTTTTTCCTCGTTTTAGCCTAAAAAAAAATAAGACTTTAACTTTGTAATATTTGGAAGTCCATACATACTCTAGAAGCAACCACACCATTTTGGGACCATCCTCTTCTCATAAAATGAAAACATGTTCTAGTTGTAAGCTGAATTCTGGTTTTAAAAGGCTCTTGAACTGTGACTGGAGAAAAATATCCATTACGAAATGGACAATTATCTGTCACAATTGTCATTAGAAAAGTGAACCTGCAGATTGCACTCATTCATCATACTCTTACAAGGAATCTCGTTTCTACATGTCATGTGTTCAAAAGTAGCTAGCTGTTTAACCAACTTTCAGAAGTGTGTGTGTATAATTTTTTTTAAAATACACTTGATGGTGGCTTTTCAGTTGTGTTTTCAGACACTGGCTAATCAGGCCAGGAATGTTCCCAGTGCAGTCTCGTAGCAGTGGCAAAACAGCGATTATATAATCAGTACTGCGCTTTATGGAGACTAAATAAGTCTGTTCACCTTATGCTGATTCATATGCTTTTTCATATTACTCTCGCTGTAACACCTGGGTGATGCAGTAAGATGCTTTTTAATGTCTTGTCACATGCCTTGACACGGCTATTGATAATAATGCTATCAATGTCAAAGTGGTTTTGTTTCTCAAGTTCACATGTTCCTTTCTTTTTTTTATTTCTAAATTTGTGTCAAATCACTGCACTGATCTTACAACATTCATTTTCCTGGTCTCCTAACTTCTTGCAATGTCTTTCAAACAACGGAATGTATTGTGACTAACACTCCTTCTGTTTTCATTGTCTGACCTTGTTACTCTTTTTTCCACCAAGTTTGCTAGTTCTTCTCTTTGAAGATTTCAGCATGCCCAAATTATGCTTAAATTATTTTTTAACTTCGCTTTTTATTTTTTTCATATTATTTTCTTGTCAGTTAATTTTGTCTTGTAACTTCCCTTGTCTCTCTGTAGTAAATCTTGCTGATCTAGTACACTGGTCATCCTCTCAAATCTTGTGTTCTTCGTTCATCTTTTAAGTACCTTCTCATTAGACCTTGGTTATTCTTTCTATCCTCCTTTTGTTCTTAATGTGTTGAGTACTAACAAAAATAACCTTTCATCACCCTGATCCTCATCTTGAGTCCTTTGTTATTTGTTGTTACATCCTACATACCTTGGGTGGATCCCGTCTTTCACTTCTCTAAAAAGCAGTGTACATCTGCAGCGTTATGTGATTAATAGCAGTGGTGTTGGTACCATCATAGGCATATCAGATAGGTCAGCTGGGTATATATAATTCTTCTCCCCCTTCCTCCCCCTTGCGTTTTCTTAGGTACCTGATCATCAGACAGTAAAGTTGAGTAATGTAGGAGAGAACAAACATTATGAAGTAGCAAAGAAGTGTGTTGAGGATTTGGCACTCTACTTAAAGCCATTAAGTGGAGGAAAAGGTGAGTCTCTGCTGAACAGCGGAATTTTGATGTTGCTTATTTTTAACAGCATTGTGTTTTCAGCACTGATTTTAGGCATCAGTGGGATTTTTGTAATAAATTTTACCTCTTTAAAAGCTTATTCACACCTGTGACACTTGATTTTTATATTTTAAGTTTACAAAATATTATTTTTTATTTAATAATATTTCCTTGGGGTTAACTTTGTACTAAAGCTGAACTTTCTTCAAAGGATGGGTTTGATGGCAGTTTAAGACTTTAATTAAAATTCATTTTGATAATGAATTACAGAGTCACCTAAGAGAAGGGAAGATACCTGTGACTAGTATCTTAAGTCCTAGAGAAAGACACATACTATTAGACACTTTTATTTGTCTTATTCAGATAAATTTGTCTGATTAGAAAGTCATTTACCTTTTCTCTCTTTCTTTGAAGGTGTTGCAAGCTTGAACCAGAGTGCACTGAGCCGTCCAATGCAAAGGAAGCTTGTGACACTGGTGAATTGTCAGCTGGTGGAGGAAGAGGGTCGGGTTAGAGCTATGAGGGCAGCTCGATCACTGGGAGAGAGAACCGTTACAGAACTGATCTTGCAGCACCAGAATCCTCAGCAGCTTTCTGCCAATCTTTGGGCTGCTGTCAGGGCACGAGGATGCCAGTTTCTAGGACCAGGTAAGGTACCTGTAGAATCTGCAACAGAGTATATTTAGCTGTACCTTTTCTTAACAAAAAAAATTTGGAAATTTCTTGTGTTCAGTTGAAGATGCAATTACTTCTGTTTTTCAACTTTTTGCCAGGAAGAAAGGAGAAGGGGAAAAAAAAATAGACAAGTTAGTAAAATCTGCTGGTTTAAAATCTTTGGGTATTGTGTGTGTTGTCCCCTCCTTATTAGCTGCTCTTCGAAACTGTGAGGAAGTATGTGAATAATCCTGACAAAGATTAGTAAACAAGCATGCTTTCTGCACAGTTTGTAATGCAGTGTAACTGTAACACAGGCTGGTTGTACTGCTGCCTGTGATTAGAATTGGATAGGAAACTGCAAATGCTCTCTTGTTCATACTTTAGCTGTAAATACAATCTCCCTAACTTTAGTTGCAGCATACTTTAATTTTAAAATTTATAATTATCTGGTTTGTATCTTTGATAGAAACAGCAAATTCTTAGTTAAGAATGCTGCTGAAGCAAGCACAGAAATGAGAAGGAAATTCTGTTTAAACTGCAATTAGTCCTCTCTTGATTCCAATAACTGATAATAGCATTCCTGTAGTGTTCTCATATTTATTTTATACCGTTTCATAGAATCATAGCATCGTTTGGGTTGGAAGGGACCTTTAAAGGTCATGTAGTCCAGCCCCCCTGCCATGAGCAGGGACGTCTTCAACAAGATCAGGTTGCTCAGAGCCCCGCCCAACTTGACCTTGAATGTTTCCAGGGATGAGGCATCTACCACCTCCCTGGGCAACCTGTTCTAGTGTTTCACCACCCTCATTGTAAAATTTTTTTTCCTTATATCTAGTCTAAATCTGCCCTCTTTTAATTTAAAACCATTACCCCTTGTCCTGTTGCAACAGATCCTGCTAAAAAGTTTGTCCCCATCTTTCTTAGGAGTCCTCTTTAAGTACTGAAAGGCTGCAATAAGGTCTCCCCGGAGCCTTCTCTTCTCCAGGCTGAACAACCCCAACTCTCTCAGCCTGTCCTCACAGCAGAGGGGCTCCAGCACTCGCATCATCTTCGTGGCCTCCTCTGGACTTGCTCCCAACAGGTCCATGTCCTCCTTCTGTTGGTGGCCGCAGAGCTGGAGGCAGCACTGCAGGGGGGTCTCCCCAGAGCAGAGCAGAGGGGCAGAATCCCCTCCCTCGCCCTGCTGGCCACGCTGCTGGGGATGCAGCCCAGGATGCAGGTGGCTTTCTGGGCTGCCAGCGCACAGTTCCGGCTCATGTCCACCGGTACTCCGAAGCCCTTCTCCTCAGCGCTGCTCTCCATCCCTTCATCCCCCAGCCTGTATTGATACCAGGTGTTGCCCTGACCCAGGTGCAGGAACCTGCACTTGGCCTTGTTGAACCTCATGAGGTTCACACAGGCCCACTTCTTGAGCTTGTCGTGATGTAGCATTCATGAGGTATCCAAAAGGAAAAAGGCTATGAGACTGCACAGTGGAGAAAAGTATAAAAACTGCACTACTGATGTGCTTATTACTGAAAATTAGTCTTAGCTCTTTAAGTTTGTTGCGCTTAGAGTGCTTCTAAATACTTCTTCTAAACTAGCAAATTTCTTAAAATGTTTACAGAGCTTTTTTTTCTTATGATTAGTGAAATAAAAAGGAATTACGTTCAAGATGATTGAGATGCTCCTAGTTACTGTGTTAATATATGATAGGCTTGCTATTTCCTGGCAATGTATTTCACTTCCTATCTTTTATTTTTGTGTGTTAAAGCTATGCAAGAGGAGGCACTGAAACTTGTATTACTGGCACTGGAAGATGGCTCTGCACTCTCAAGAAAAGTTCTGGTACTTTTTGTTGTGCAAAGGCTAGAACCAAGATTTCCTCAGGCCTCTAAAACAAGCATTGGTCATGTTGTGCAGCTACTGTATAGAGCATCATGCTTTAAGGTAAAATACCAATATTTGAAGTTTGTTCCTGTAAACTAGTCTTAAAATTTTTCTTCCTTCTTGTTATTTAAGTCACTTCTAGAGACTTTCCTGTTTCTTTAAGTCATCCTTTAATATCGCGTAGCAAAAACTACTAGTAGAACTATTAAATACCTAACTGTATCTCCTGTGACTTAAGCAAATCTGATTACTTATTTGTTGGAAGTAGTGAGTTGGTATGGTTTTGCACCTGTGATGCTGTAGAAACTTGGAAGAGCTGGCATTTCTGCCTGTGCACTGCTAGCTAAGTGGATGAATGCATGGAATAAAACAAAGTATATGCTAAATATACGAAAGCAATACTTCTGTGATTTGTGCTGTGTAACTGTCTTTTTCTGATGGACTTGGAGATGTTTTGTTTAAGGAGGAGTACTTAACCATTACTGTTTATTAGGTCACTAAAAGGGATGAAGATTCTTCTCTGATGCAACTTAAAGAAGAGTTTCGGAGTTACGAGGCTTTGCGGAGAGAACATGATGCCCAAATTGTTCACATTGCCATGGAAGCAGGACTTCGAATATCACCAGAACAATGGTCTTCCCTTCTTTATGGTGACTTGGCACATAAATCACACATGCAATCCATTATTGACAAGGTTCGTCAAAGGGATGATTTCAGTATCTTTGTAGGATTAGATTTGACTATTAAATGTTACAGTAAAAATCCAAGAACTGCTTGAGTTAACTTTTTGTCTTTACTCATATCAATTATTAATTAAAACTAGAATGAAGTTTTTTTTCCCCACTGTAGTGTATTCTTCATAGGAAGACATTTTGGTTTTCAGTAGCTTAAGACTAATTCCCTTCTTTGTGTCTTATGATGAAGCTTCATAGGGCAGATTCTGAGCTGAGAAATAACATTTCTCTCCACTGATACTCTCTATATGCCATCTGAAGACACTACGTATTGCATTTAGGAACCAATGTAATGAAAATCGTTTTAGGATTAGTAGTCCACAGTTGTAAGATGCAGCACACTAACACCCACTTTGTTTTCAGCTCCAATCTCCAGAATCTTTTGCAAAGAGTGTACAAGAATTGACAATTGTCTTGCAGCGCACGGGCGATCCTGCAAACTTAAACAGGCTGAGGCCTCATTTAGAGCTCCTGGCAAACATAGATCCAAATCCAGGTATGCAAATGAAGCTTTTTAAACATTTCTTTATATTTTTTATATCTAGCAAAGTAAATTATTAAGATGATAACCTCCATTCCTGGTTTCAGAATTCCCATTAATTAACATAGTATATCATAAACTCTTCTTCAGGACTCTCTGAGTTCTGTCCTAGTACTTGGTGTTTTGAACGACTAGAAGAGTTGGCTCTTATTTATGATACCACTGGAATTATTGACAGAATGACAAGCCTGCTTTTAATAATTTTAGATGCAGCATCTCCAACGTGGGAGCAGCTGGAAAATGCAATGGTTGCTGTAAAGACTGTGGTACATGGGCTGGTGGATTTCATTCAGAATTACAGTAGAAAAGGCCATGAAACTCCACAGGTAACTATACTCGATCGTTGCGTTGTATGTCTTCATGTACCTTTGTTGAAAGATGCAACTTTGAAAAAGTACTGTTGATTTGAAATATTTATGGCCTTTTCTGTGGAATAATTGATGATTCTGTTACTGCATTCAGGTTTTGAGAACTTAACATTTCTGAATATGGAATGCAGCAGAGCTTGCTGTAGTGAGATCCGTACAATGGTATAGTACTTAGCCCATCAACAAGAAGTTTCCTTAGCTTTCTGATTAAAGGTGCAAAATGGAAGAACATACCATGGATGTGTTTTGTGTATTTTAAGCCTATTTTTATGTAAATGTCTGTTAGATTGTAAGAGGAGTGTCTTGTGTTTGTTTTTTTTTTTTTAAAGCCACAACCAAATAGCAAATACAAAACAAGTATGTGCCGAGACCTTCGACAGCAAGGGGGATGTCCAAGAGGAACAAATTGCACATTTGCTCATTCTCAGGAAGAGCTTGAAAAGTGAGTGTGGGAGACTACTTTTTTCAATTTTTTTCTTTTTAATTTAAATCCAAGCAATCTCCATAGAATTTTGAAAACAGTTTCTTCTGTACATTTATTCATTTGGAAGGATTTGTGAATCTCTTGAAGTGACAACCCTTTACATGAAATTGAAAGTACAGTGAAGCCATGTGTGCAAACTAATTCCAGCTCTATTTTTTATTTTACCCCATATGAAGTAAAATTTCCTTTCCTGAAACTGATTCTAGGCTCAATGTCTCAGGGATTGGTTATATCACCTACAAGAGACAGAATGTTAGTTACATGTTAATTGATTAAGTAATAAAGTGAGTTATTTGAAGAGCATGTAATGTCTGCATTCTTGAAGCTGTTTTCACCCAAATCCGTTTTCAAAGAACTGCAGAAGTGCATCTTCTAAGAGGAGAAATGATCTTTGGCTACAAAGAAGATGATGTTCTATTTACAGATTGTTGAAAATAAGCATGAGTTTTTGAAGTCTTGTAATTTTTGGATATCACATTCCTCTCAATACCTTCCTTTTGCTAGTTTTACAAATGCATTAAACTTCACAATAAGCACTTTTTAAATTGTCTGTGTTTTGTGTGTTTTTGTACATGTGTTTGTTTTTAGATATCGCTTGAGGAACAAAAAAATCAGTGCAACAGTGAGAACATTCCCCCTTCTAAATAAAGTTGGCGTAAATAGCACTGTCTCAACCACAACAGGAAACGTAATTTCTGTCATAGGAAGCCCTGAAGCAACAGGAAAGATGGTGCCAAGTACTAATGGAATAGCTAATCTAGAAAGTGGTGTTCCCCAATTGATTCCTCGTTGTGCGGACACTTCCTTGAGAGCTTTGGAGAACACCAAGAAGGGAGGAAAGACTGGAGCCAATGGCCAGAATGTTTCTGGATCCCCTACAGAATCACTACCTGAAAAGTAGGTAACTTTTTGCATAAAGATAACGAAGCACAACATTGTGCTTTTAGACTGTCATGGGGTTTGTGGATAGCAAACAGTAGGTACTGAAGTCTGGTCCCAGCTTGCAGTTGTTGCTGGTGCCCACTGGCTGCAGAGTTGTGTAAGATCTTGTATGGCAGTACAGATACTGTTATAACAAAGTCTGTGGATTCAAGTTGTCAGAGCCAGCATCAGTTGTTTTAGCTGTTGAATGTTCCCGTGTAATATAGATAAAATGGTAAATCTCTCCCTTTACCTTTTATTCTGTTGTTCTCAGCCTGGTATCTCACTACTGGGTTATTACATAAAAATAAAACAAAAAACTTCAGGAAATGTCAAATTTTAAGTGTAAACCAAGAAGGGTGCATGTAGTGCTTAATAATCCTGGAAACCTTCTAGTTTTGGGGTTTTCCCTTAAAAAATTTTTAGATACTTCTCCAGGAAGCACTGAGCCTCTAAATAACTTTTCAAAGCCTTTGTCTTTACCAGAATACAGTTACAAATCGTATGTAAGCTTCTGAGTATATATCAAAACATTTATATCCACTTTTGAGTTCTCTCAGGAGAAAGTCTGAGATATACTACCAGTTTGGGGTATGAAAAATAAAATTCCAGAGGAAATGACATGGGCCGAAGTTCCATATTACATGGGAGTGTACACGAAGAGATGACCAACTGAAATAAGTAACGACTTGCTTAATGATTTCTTGGTAATCCTTTTCAGTAAAATTGGTTCTCCACCCAAGACTCCTGTAAGCCAGGCAGCAGCTACCTCAGCTGGTCCTCCTAATATTGGAACAGAAGTTAATTCTGTGCCTCCAAAATCCAGCCCATTTGTTCCCAGAGTACCTGTCTACCCTCCACATTCTGATAATGTTCAATATTTCCAAGATCCCCGGACTCAGCTGTCATATGAAGTTCCACAGTACCCGCAGACAGGTGAGTGAGACGAGCACTGAATCAAAAATAGCTCTGAACTTTTCTCTAGATAAGCCTGAATGCTGAGAAATAACTTTTATCTCAGTTTTGTGGATTTTTTTTTTTTAGTATCAGCTGAATCTTCACTTAATGGAATATTAATCTGGTCTGTTGCTGTGTATCGGAGTGACCTATAGTTTGTTCCCAGTGTTGGTGGTTCTTGTCTTTGTGTGCTGTGTGATATGCAACTTGCACCTCAGCATACAGAAGAACTTCTTCAACCTCAAGGTCTTTCATCTGCTTTTCCCTTTGTTAGCATTTAATTGCGTTTATTTAGGCTTGCTCACCTCATGCCCTATCCATGAGGGTATCCATAGACAGGATTCGGAGCCAGAGCCATAACATGCTTCTGCTGTGAGACTAACACATCTTCGTGCTTGCTCAAATGTTTTTGAAAGGTTTTAGGTCATCTTTTTAGATTGCAGTGTGCATGTTTATATTCAAGCAAACAATTAGGTGTTATAGCATCAGGTCATTCACAAGCTCTCAAAACAAAAGGTCGAGGTGTTCAAACAATCTTCTCCAAAGAAAAAAGAATAAGCCAAGTGTGAAATAGTTATTTGTAGACCTTTGGAAGTATTTTTTTTTTTTTAGCAACATAGCTTTTTATTTTAGAGATAACTGTTTTAACTTCCTGTATAAAGAATTGCTTTAGATGCTGTCTTTTCAGTTACATAGTTACATAGGAGCAATGGCAGAGAAACTCCATTTTCCACATTGGGTCAAGGTGGTAAAGGGTCAGCACTACATCTGCAAATATGGTTGTCATACATGAATTTATATTCCCCAGAAATACGATAGGGTCAGTAACAGGTTTGTAAAGTGTGACTCTTCATTCACTAAAGGTACTTATCAACACTGTTTACAGTTTTAGAAGGTGTAAAGTTCTGGGTCATTTGTGGTTGCATTAAATATGCCTTTTTCCAATTTTTAAGGATATTATCCACCACCTCCAACAGTACCAGCTGGTGTGGCTCCCTGTGTTCCTCGCTTTGTGAGGTCCAATAACGTTCCAGAATCCTCCCTCCCACCTGCTTCCGTGCCATATGCCGATCATTACAGTACATTTCCCCCTCGAGATCGACTGAATTCTCCTTACCAACCTCCTCCTCCGCAGCCGTATGGACCAGTTCCTCCTGTCCCTTCTGGAATGTATGCTCCAGTTTATGACAGCAGGCGCATCTGGCGCCCACAGATGTACCCACGAGATGATATTATTAGGAGCAATTCTTTACCTCCCATGGATGTGATGCACTCATCTGTCTATCAGACATCATTACGTGAGAGATACAACTCTCTGGATGGGTATTACTCTGTGGCTTGTCAACCTCCAAACGAACAGAGGACTGTGCCTTTACCGAGGGTAAGTGCGAGCCAGAAAGGGAAGGATGTAGTTTTAGTTCTGAAGGTCATTACTGAAAAGCTGGTAAATAATTAGCATAGACCTCTTCTGTTTATTTGGGGTTACAGTGATCAAGACGTGTGACTTGGACAAAGTTCTTGTTTTGTTTTTTAACCTTGAAAAAATCGGCTTGTAAAATAGACCGCTCAAATCTGCATTAGGACCAGAGCCCCTCTGCCTCTTGAACATCCATACATGTTGCTTAAATTAATTACACATGTAAGATTTGAGTTGCCATACATAGGCCAGGTTCTCCTCCAAATCCTTGTGAAATTCTTCTAGTGGTACCAATGGAGGGTTACACAGCAAAGGGAATTTGGGAGTCCAAGTGTGTCCCCTGCAAGTATTTGCCTTCTGATTAGAGTACAATAGGATACACAGTCCAGTATTTATTATTGCTAGGAGCCTTGTGGTCATTTGAAGACTGGTTATGATGAGCAATTAAGACGGAAGCCGGAGCAATGGGCACAGTACCACACGCAGAAAACTCCTCTGGTATCGTCAACCCTTCCCATGGCAACACCATCTCCAACACCACCTTCTCCTCTCTTCAGTGTAGATTTCAGCACAGAGGTGGGAAGCCAGAGAACTTCTTTATTTTCCCTTCCTGTTTCTGTAAGATGCCATTTAATATTTCTAGTAAAGAGTTTCTACCTGCTATCTATTGTTCATAAAATTAATTTCATCTTTCAGCAAAAGGAAAGCAGTATCTAATAGTGAACGCATTCAAACACAATTGCTGGAAAAAGGTCAAGAAGTGAAGTAATTCAATTTACCCTCACTAAAGAAAATGTAATTTTATTGAACTAGCTTTGTGAACCTCCATGTTTTTGTTGTAGGGAGCAACAGTTGTTTTCCATTAAGAAGGACTTTCCCTTTTATACTTCAAATGGCATTATGACATGATGAGTAGACTTTATCAAGCTGCAAATGCTTGTCAAGTCCCAGAGAATACACATCCGTTAAAAGTGGCAAAAGGCATTGCTAGACTATTGTGTACGTATGTGATAAATTCTGTAAACAAGAATGGAAACTCAACAAAATAGAAATAGTGTGCCTTTGTAGAAGAAAATATCTTGTGATATTTATTTTCTAGATGTGTAAATTAAATGCATCCAAGAAACTAGTTTGAGAACCACTGTGCCAAGCACTCCTTGCTGTGGTTTGACAGGTCCATTGATGACAGATTATTTGGAGGAGTTAGACTGATATTATTCAGAAAAGGTCTTGTGAGGTACTTGAAGTCCCTTACGGGTGTATTCAAGGTAGATCAAGATTTAGTCCTTTTCATCCAGGTTGGAGGGTTCCAAGTCATGCTTCTATGTGCCACTGGCTTATACATTAAGGGAAAATGCGTGGCTGCTTCTCAATTTAATTACTGTAGGTATTTGCCTGAAGAAACCTGCCACTAACATAGTGACACTGATTTCAGTGTCTCACCTTGGCAGACCAGGCAGTTATTTACTTGCCCTTCTTTGACAGCTGTCAGCTGCAGTGGTTTAAAATTTGACAGAATGGGTTATGTTGTCCCTGAGTCAAGTCTTGAATACAGCTAGAAACTCCTTGATTGACTTTTGAGATAATTTAATCGAATAGCAGTAAAGGTCTTTTCTTATTTTAAGACTGAATTCCCTGTTTTTATTATTCACTGCTTATTTATTCCCTTTTCCGTAGTTCTCAGAGAGTGTCAGTGATTTGAGTGGAACTAAATTTGAGGAAGACCATCTCTCTCACTATTCACCGTGGTCTTGTGGCACTATTGGCTCTTGTATAAATGCTATCGACTCAGAGCCCAAGGATGTGATTGCCAATTCAAATGCCGTGTTAATGGTAGGGTTTTTCTGCATGTTATCTCATTAGTGTACTGATACTTACATGCTAAGTGTCTTCTGTTTGGTTAAACAAGCCGGGTTTTTTTAAAGTTGGTAACTTTTATTCCTAGTATTTTAAAGTAGTTCTGCCCATTTGAAGTTGTTTGGAATATCTTTTCCCAGTTTTGTAAATAAACAACCTATATATTTTAGTGACAGAATGTAGTGCCATGAATAAAATTCTCAGATATCTGAAACAACTATTTTAATAACAGATCTCTGTAAATCAAACAAATTTTTTGAGTAGATGGTCTGTAAACTGATAAGGATTCATTAATTTTAAGTATGTTCTCTGATTATTAGAGTGGGATAAAAATTTTTGACTTCTTAATTTTGTTTGTGTCTCTTTAGAGTTCTTTATATAAATGTATATGGGTAGACAAATGTCCTTACAATTTCTGAGGCATCTAAAATAGTCTCAGAATATGTTGCAGCGGCAGGCTTGACTGGTTACTACAGGGTCATTGTGGCTAGTTCAGCAGGTGTTTCCATCGCAGAAGCGCATTTCCTACTTGGCTTAAGTGCAATAGTCTATCCTGTATGAATGAATCACTGGCCCTTTCAGGATTCTAAGATTTGTTACATTGCCATTGTTTCAGAAAATCTTTACTTTGAAGTTAATCCCAAGAGCGATATACACTCACAGAGAAAAGTTGAAATACTGTGGACCCAGGATAATCAGTGTGAACTCAGTCTTGACTGCTTTGTACGCACAGAGAATCTGTGTGAACTGTCTTCCTAGACTACACCTCTTACTTGGTTGGAAGGCACATTCTCCTCTAATAAACAGTTTAATGCCAACAAATCTGTGAAAATAAAATACAACTTTTTTTTTAGCACCCAATTCCCATGAGAGGAAAAAAAGCTAACTGAAAGACTTTAGGGGACTAAAAATATGTAGTATGAATTATGGAATACAGCTTACCTCTGGAGGGGCAAGAACTCATGCTTTTTAGAGACTTTCTGCTATATAGGGTAGCAAGTTACCTTTAAGTTCTATGAAATAAGTATAACCAAATCTCATCCCGAGCATTCTTTGATACTGCCTCCTTTAAGTACAGGAAAGGGTACTGAAGGACCTTAAAGCATATTGGAACCTTTTCTACCTGGAAACACAAGCTTGGAAAAGCAAAATTCTTTCTTTTAATGCTGGCAATAGGTTTTGCATGGTCAGTTTGCCATTAAAGGGCAATAGTTAAATCGTTAAGGCCCACTTGGCTCTCTAGTTGGACAGATTTTCAGCATTGTATTCAGCAGCAATAATCAGAAAGTTACTGGCCAACTGAAGAATACGAATAACCTCAAATGAGTCCATGTATCTTCTGTCTCTTAAATATGTAGGATTTGGACAGTGGCGATGTTAAAAGGAGAGTACATTTATTTGAAACTCAGAGAAGGGCAAAGGAAGAAGATCCTATAATCCCATTTAGCGATGGACCGATCATCTCCAAGTGGGGTGCAATCTCCAGGTCATCCCGCACGGGTTATCACACGACAGATCCTATTCAGGCCACTGCTTCCCAAGGAAGTGCTACTAAGCCCATCAGTGTATCAGGTACAAGTACAGGCTTTGTATGACAATACAGCATACATCATGAGCATTTCATCCTGTTCATGCTTAATACAGCAATGAAGATGCAAAGAGCTAAAATACCTGAATATCCCACTTTAAGAACAGAGAAGATAATGAATGGTATCTTAATGTGTTACAGATTATGTCCCTTATGTCAATGCTGTTGACTCAAGGTGGAGTGCCTATGGCTCAGATTCTACTTCATCAGCACGTTATGCAGAACGGTATGGACTTTTTTTCTGTGTTCTCTGAAAAGCATTTTCTGTAGCTTGCTGTTCTTCAAAATCCTGCATGTGGGGAGGGGGGAGAATCTGGAATTATTAATAGACGTTCTTAACTTTAAAGATTTTTTTTTCCTATCCAGCATAAAGCCTTGGAAAAAATATGTTAGAACGTGTAGTCTTTAATACTTAATGCAGCTAATAATACCCAGTTACTAGCAACATACTCCTTGAGAGCACTAATCAAAGAATTGGAATTAGTACTGCCAAGCTGTTATGTCAAAATCTGCAATTTTGAGTAGTTTCAAGTTTTCTTGCCACATCTTACCCATATGTAAAATAAAGGTGTTTGTTTCACATAATGCCTTGGGGTATTGTGAGCCCCAATGAAGATGAAGAGCACATGATCTTACTCTCATAGTTTCTGTCCAGAAATCTAACATTAATAGACTAATGAAGTTTATGGGGCCTGCGATTTAGAGAACTTGTTTTTAATTCCTAGTTTTGCATTCTTTCTCTTAAAGGGACAGGTTCATAGTTACAGATTTGTCTGGTCACAGAAAGCACTCTAGCACTGGAGATCTACTGAGTATTGAGTTACAGCAGGTAAGATCTGGTATTATACCATGTGGATGTTTTAATTAAAAAAAAAAAAAAGTGATTTAGTAAAGTGATTTTTAAATAAATTTTCTTAGTGTAGCCTACAGAAAATAGTACAATTAACAAAATGATCAATAAGGGTTAACTAGATGCCAGTACGGCAACACTTAGCATGATGCATAAGGACTGCCAATATGAGCTGTTCCATTGACATCAGTAAGACCATTTTTGGGAGAAAGTGGTGGGCCTGATACACATCAGCAAATGCAGAACAAAGTGCTGTGCATTAAAGGAATACATAGGTAGCCATCCAGCAGAAGAACTGTTCTTTTTGTCAGCTGGTTTATTTTGCCATTTGGCAACACATGGTTTAAGTGTAGTAGTTGGTAATTGATACGTTTCTTTCTGTAGGCCAAAAGTAACTCATTATTACTTCAGAGAGAGGCAAATGCACTAGCCATGCAACAGAAGTGGAATTCTCTGGATGAAGGCAGTCGTCTTACCTTAAATCTTTTAAGCAAGGAAATTGATTTGAGGAATGGTGAGGTAAAGAAAGGGGTAATTGGGATGAAACAAATGTTTGAGGTTTTTTGTATATACATAAGTGCATGCATTTTAACTAAGAGTTAAAACTCTTAGTTTTAACATTCCCAAATATTTATAACACATTTTGTGCAAGTTAAGTCACTGCTGTTGTTGCACCGGCTTATTTCCTTGAGATCAAGTATGTGCGCTTGCTATGATGCTGCTCCAGTCATCCATTTACAAAATTGGAAGAATGTGACAATCCATTTTCCTGCAATCGTTACTTTTCGTTCTACTTGTACGTGTTATAAATCTAAACATTCTGCCAATGGACTCTACAGAAATTTGTACTTTAGTATTAATTTTTTCTCTCTGTTTCAGTACTTTAATGTGAATAGATTTAGCTTTGTATCCTGTGTTGTCTATGCCTGAAGTTCTATTTGTGTATGTCTAGCTCTTTTGTATTGTAGAAATATTGTGTCCTAGAAATGCATCTTCTGTCTTCACTTTAATACTTGAGTGTTGTGTGAAGCAGGTGAAAAGCCAACTTGATATTTACAGAACATATTAATTCTTTTTTTAGACTGATTATACCGAAGACTGTGCAGACACAAAGCCAGATCGAGACATTGAATTGGAGCTGTCAGCCCTTGATACAGATGAACCTGATGGGCAAGGTGAACAAATAGAAGTAAGTCAAAAATCTGTGTGTCTAAAGAGGTCACTGGGTCCTTTCATTAGTTATTAAAAAACTTTTAAAATTTCTTTGTGAATTAGTAGATTATGATGATAGCAAAGCCTTTATTAGTCTTTGTAGTAATGTCAAACATTTGCCTTATTTTAACACTAGGGGTCTCATACTTCTCATTCAGATACCTGGCGGTTAATATTACTGAAGTTAAAACCAGCTCACTGTGTTCTTTGTCATAGCTTTCAGCTTTTTGTTCTTTATCTTTCGATAGCATAAGTAATGATGGAGAGTCTGTTGCTTTCCCCTTTCCCTCCAGTGTTGAAACTGTAGTTAAGAATGTTTTACATCAAAGTTTACATTTAAATGTGATCATTTAATTTAAACTTTGTGCTCACCTCTCACCTGATTCTAATAGCAAAGTCATTTATTCCAGTGATCTTTTGTTTTCACTGCTACTTCACTGTTTTGTCTGTAATTCTGTGCAACTGCCTCAGTTTCTGCTATGCTATTTCCTCCTTTGCTGTGCAGTCATAAAACATTCTCTTGTTCATTGCAGGCATTAGGATCAATTGTCCTTTTTTTTTTTTTAAAGCATCCTACTCTTAAAAGAAATCAAGGTTCTTACCTGGAACATATTCCATAGTAGATTACAGTACTGGCTACAGCTTTTGTTTGCTCTGCCTGTGGTGTGTGATGCAGTACTGTAGTATGAATTGTGAATTGCCATTACATGAATGGAAGGACCTTTATCCTTAGCCTTTCATCTGCCCTGAGTTATTGAAACAGCTCTCACTGTCTTTACTGCCTCCTTCGTATCTCACCTGATAAACCAATTTTAGCAACTGATGTTTATACTACTGTTGTCATTTACTGCCATCTTTGAATATTTGTTTTCTCCTTTTTCCTATAGTAAAATGTGGTAGAGATTCCAATAGTATGAAATAAAAATGAGGAGTCTTATGACGAGACTCCCATTTCCATCAGCTTCATGTAGTGGAACATAATGGGAAAATTTGAAGCTGGTAGTGACAGTATTCATGGACGTTTCTCCTTTTCTCCTGTAGGAGATTCTGGATATACAGCTAGGTATTAGTTCTCAAGATGATCAGCTGCTCAATGGAACAACTGTAGAGAATGGGCATCCCCTAAAGCAGCACCAGAAAGAATCTATGGAACAGAAGAGACAAAGTTTAGGTGAAGACCTTGTGATTCTGTGAGTGTTAGACAAAACAGCAGTGTCTGCCAGTATTAGACAAACAGCAGCATCAGGATAGTTGAAGCATGATTGTTTAAGGATGAACGACATACCTACTCAGACTTGGATTAGACATCTGCATTGTGTATACCTGGTGAAGTGAGAAGAACCTGTTAAGAAACAGAATTAGGTCACAAATATGAAAGTCACAGGATGGTACCATTGTTCGTATGCATTGTTGTAATCGTATATACTGAAATTTTGTCACAGCTTTCACATTCAGTAAGCAAAAAAAGCAGAAGTATTTTTTATACCTAACAGAAATTAAGAAAAACTTCAAAAGGTTAAATGTCATACTGTTTGCACAAATCTCCATAGAGAGGTAGTTTTTAAAATACACTATTTTAGGTTTATATGTTCTGTAGTCTTTAATGTGTAATGCAGCCTTTGAAAATGAGGCAGACTGCATTTAACATCTTGAGCGTACCGTTCCATAGTAAGATGTTTAGCCTGTTGCTAAAAATGAATTTACGTCAGTATTTATTCAATGCACACAATTCAGTTCCGGATACTTGTGCATGTACTTGTTTAATATTTGTGTAACTTATTTTTCTCCTCAGGGAGGAGCAGAAAACAATCCTGCCCGTAACTTCTTGCTTCAGTCAGCCGATCACAACATCTGTTAGCAATGCAAGCTGCCTGCCCATCAGCACATCAGTCAGTGTTGGCAGCCTCATTTTGAAAACTGCTCACATTATGTCTGAGGATAAAAACGACTTTTTAAAGCCTGTTGCGAATGGCAGGATGGTTAACAGCTGAAAGGCATTCATCTTTCCAGCTTGTGACCACACCATGGAAGCATTTACACTAGCTTTTTATATATATAATATATATTATATAATGTATATTTTTTTTAAAAAAAATAATATTGGGGTCATGCATTTCCTGTGGACTCTTTGATACTTCAAGCCCCTCTCGCATTAGCATTCTGAAGAAAAAAAAAACTTACTTTACTAGGGTAAGGCGTTCACTTTCCACAAATGAATGGAATTTGGACATTGTTTTACTTAAGCTTAAAGCAGCTTTTTATGAGTTTGTAGCAATCCGGTGCGGTATCTGAGCCATTCTTGTTTAAAATGGCTTCTGTAGAAAACTAACAACTCAGTTATTTAAACTAGCAGGATCCTACGATGATACATCTAGTGAAAGGAAGACTAACTTATTTGTCTGTATTTTGTTTCATGAGAGAAGAACTTGTGTCTTGTTGCAGCTGCTTTTTCTTTAGTTGTGGAACTTTGCATGGAGTATTGTTTCCTGTTTGAAGACTGAGAGGTGGAGATTTGGACTTGAGACTTTTACAGGGTTAACACACCATTAGCTTTGCACTGCTACGTTATTTGCAGGTCTGTGGTGCAGTGCTTTGCTGCAGCTTTTTGTTTCCAGTTTTTCCCCCTGCCAATTTCTGCTTTAGTACTGTAGATACACATACACAGGCTACTTGTCCAAGTAAAGTTACCAGAAGTGAACCAAGTGCCTAAGTCCTCCAGCTAATGTACTAGGTATTGATTTCCCCAAGTTATACGTGAAACAATTTTCAACCATTTTGAGAGATTATGCACTAATGTAACAGCAATTTTGGGTTCGTGTTTTTTTCTTTTCTTATTAATAGTTCTCAACTTGGAGATTATAGAATCCAGATGACTTGGCAAAAAGTATCAGGTGCTCTTGGCTTTCCTTTGAAAACCCTGTATGTAGTGTTTGCACTGACTAACAAGATGGTATTGCTGTTTTTTGTACTATTTTGTTTTTAATTTAAACTAAATATTGGGAATTTAAGGCGGTCGTATTACCTTTGTTAAATGTTGTTAATCATAATTTTGTATTCAGGTTTAATTTTTGCTTGTTCAGTGGCAACTTATTTTCAAAGATCTTGAAAATACAATAATATAGCATTATATGACCTTCAGAGTACTGAAAAGTGTATGAATTTATGCCCTGTTAAGATGTGACTGAGAATCATGTTAGACATGTCAACTGAAAATTGGTTTTCATAAACACACACGAACTAGAGCCCTGGGCATATCTTTTTGAGAAGCTTAAAAATCCACTTTTTTTTTTTTTTTTTTGGAAAAGAAAGCAGGACTCTCCCTCCTGATGATTACTGTCTTCTTGTTTGTCGTCTTACTTTTCTTTGTGACGAGTTTTACATATTTTTTTTTTATGTTTTTATTAACTTCTGTGAAGTTGTTTACTCTGAAAATTGTACTGGAATATTTTAAGCCAAGCTGATCTTTCACCAGGTGTACTGCATGTAAGGGCTTTTCCTGCTAGCAAAATGCTTAAAGAGGATCATGTTACTGGTCGTCTGAGTTGTTATTTTACAAAATCACAGCTATGTGGTCGGGTAAGATTTTGATAACTGTTTTGTGCACGCTTCTGGGGGGTGGGGGTTGGCATTTCCCTGAGGGTTACTGATTAGACTAAGTAAATATTGGTGTTTGATATCTCTCCTAATGAACCTGTCCATGAAATAATTATGTTGTAAATATACCTGAAAATCCAAGGGTTAGTTTTGATATTCTGGTGTCAGTATGGAAGATCTTACACATCTATTTAATACTCAAATGTAAAAGAATGTATGTAGAAAAACAGTCAAGTAGTCTTTTCTTAGTTTCCTTTGGCTGTTGCTGTACCTCCCTATAGCCAGTGCCACCTCATAGCTAGGATTAGGCTGACGCTTTGTTTCACTTGCAACGTGAAGTGAATGGATACAAGAACCAGACCACCTTTGTCACCTTAACTTATTTCCTATTGATGTTAACTTTAACTTAGAATGTTAGACATAAATATGATTGTTGTATATTTTATACCAAGACCATTCTGTAAATATGAATTTATATTACTTTTGAAATGCTTCTGAGATACTATTATTTGCTGTACAATGTAATTCCAAAACAGATATGCAAACAAGTATGTCTCTTTCATGGATATTTAAACAGTGAGATCTTCCATGTTGAAGGTGATGTAATTTTTTTAAAAGATTTTTAAATTTTAAATTGCTATTTTGTTACAAAAATAGAGAAAATATAAAGGTTTGAGAAGTCCTTATTTGCCCTCAGGGAAAGAGCCCTCTGTGCACCAGAACTCCACAGAACATCTTCAGCATGATCTGAGGGTGAATATATACTACATAAATTGATTGTGTATTTACCTTAACTTTTTAATTTTAAAATTGCAATTTTAAAAACTTGGTTGTGCTCTGCTGGAGGGGGATTGGGATAAGCTGCTTACACACATTTGCCTGTTCGTCCAGTGAAATTACATAAGCCTAACATATTCCTGCCAACCATATTGGCGTATTTAAGAACAAATGTATCTATATACTCTGCAGCAGGAGGTCCCATGATATAGCAGTTCTCTAGGATGACCATACACTTCATATGGAAAGCTGGTTCTTAACTGAGGCTAGTTTTTTTAGGGTTTTTTTTAGTTGAATTTTTAATATATAGAATGGCAGGCAAAAGAATTATTTGGGGTTTTTAACAGCATGCCAGCTTTGTCTTAGGGTTTTAACACTGACTGTGTGGTTTTTGCCATGAAACTATGCCCTCCAGTGCCCTGACAGGAGAAGCTACAGGTGGGAACCGAGTTCTGGCTTCATTCTTTGGTGAAGTTTCAGCCCTTGACCCTATACAAACAAGTATGTATTAATTTGTCTAGTTGCAAATCCGGTGCCTTTGGGCTATGGAAGGGCTTATTTTCTGACACTGAGATATAGTGACTAATCTTTGTGTGTTAATAGCAGTGATTTCCATTTAGGTTTTGGCCTAACTTACCTGTGCTGTCAGAAAAAAGGCCCATAGCAGGTTGGAGAAAGAGATTAGCTCTTTTGCTTTGCTTGGACAAGCATTTTGGGTTGTTTCAGTTTGGTGTTGGTTTTTTGTGGGTTGGTTTGTTCCCCTCCACCCCCCTCCCCGCCCCCACTAGGGGTACAGCAGGGATTTCACGTGCAAGAGATACAGGAATTATTAGTATCTAAGTTAATTGTTTTGCCTCACTACCTGGATTCATTCCTTGGTTTGCCTCATTTCCCACATGGATCTTTAACAGAGACTTAATGCTTGTGCTGGGAGAATGCTTGTGTGAGAAAGTAATTATCTGTACATTCTTAACATATACTTACAGCAGAGTGATTGCCCTGCTACTGATAATTTTGTTCCTGTAAACAGGTGACAAGAAATGAATCTTAGTGTTTATGCAGATTTTGCATTGTAGAATGTATACTAGACCCTTCAAAGGAAAGGTTAGACTCTTTGCAAAGCAAACTGGCGTTGGTTCTTGGTAGTGTAGTACAGGGACACTAAAGTTTGACATTTGATTTAGGAGAAAAAAAAAAAAGTTGTGCACAGCTGATTATATTAAATAAGCTCTTAATTGCTCTTTGTAGAAGTCTAATTTGGAAGGTTTTAGTGCTTTGATAACACAATTGAAATTTTAATTTATCCTGTACTCAAGAGCTAAATGCTGTTCTTGTATAATAGTGTACTAGGCTGGATGAGGTACAAAATAATGCACAGTGGTCAGAAACAGCTGAGGAAAGAATGCTTAAAATAACTTGATCTAAACCCAGAATAGTTCCAAACATTGGTTTTGTTTGCTTTTTTTAAAGCACAAGTTGTCAAGTTGTACCTGTTGCTGTACATAAACACTGTATACCAGCAGCTCCTTGATCATATTTGTGAACAGACTTTTCATTATTATTAGACTGTTATTAAAGGAAGATGTTGGATTTGAGAGTGTAACAAAATGAGAAATGATTGGATTATCTATACTATGTAAGAGTCCATTCTTTATGTTGTAGTTTGATCCCTTTGTTTAGGAAATTCCCTCTCATTGAGGGACCTCTTCTGCAAGCAGAACACAATAAATGTGCTTTTTTAAATGACCCATTTTCCAGTATAAATGAACAGCTGACTTTGGCAGTAGTCATGGCCGTGTATCTCTTTGCTGGCAAGGGAGCACAACAAGAAAAAAAGACCAAACAACTGTCAGTGATGAAATAAAACAAATCTGAATAATCAAAATGACTGATACCTGAACATAATGCTACACCCCGTTATTTAAGAAGGATGCTTGTGGAAGCTTTTAATCACTCAAGATTTTTGCTGTAAAAACTGAAATAAAACAGAGCCTGGCTGCATTTATTACTGCCAAAAGCCAAGGTCATTTGCACATAGCCCATCAATTTATCCAGAGTAGATCTCAGTTAATCCAAGGCATGGAAATGCATGCATTTTCTTAGCTGGGCAAACAAGTACATTATACGGTAGTTGTGATACAACACACGTGGCTTTTATTTGTACTGCACATACCCACTGTACAGCCACTCAGAAGTATTGTGGTTAGCTTGCAGCATCTGCTGTCCGCATTTATACTGTTTACTGCGTATTCTTTTCCCTGGAAGTTTTAAAGAAAATTTTTTTTTTCTTGTTGCATTGATTACATTTTATAAATTTGCTTAGCTGGAAAGTTTGGGAAAAGAGGCCTGTTTGTCAATTGTACAACCGATTGTGAAGCTCTAGTGTGAATATTTTTACGTCTGTATTAGACATTTTCTTTGCAAATCTATTGTTCGATTGAAATGTAAATGAAATAAAAGATGGTGTACACCCATCATGTATAAAGCAGGCACCATCGCTACGATGGATTTAATGCTCATTTTTATGGCGCATTCTCAGCTTCTATTTAAAACTATAATTTAAAGAAAAAAAAAATCTGTAAAATGAAATGGGGATATATGGGGGAGTAAATTCTATTCCGTTTATTTGGGTTTGGAGTTCCGATGGTCTGTTTCCCGTGGTGGTAGAGGTAGGGGCCTGGCCGCCGATTGTGTTTGCTGTAGCACTGAAGTGACGAGGTTTTCGCTGTGGCTGGTCACGGAGTAGAGCATCTGGTTTTCAGTGTTTGAGAGACTTGATGGAAGAAGTTTGCAGTATTGACATGTATTTGCATGCACGAATAAAAATTATTTGTCCACCTTAATTGCTTCTTTGCCTTCCACCGCGGGGCGGGGCGGGGTGGGGTGGGGGGGTGGCTGTCTCCTCCCCGTCCCCTCAGGCCGCCTCCTTCCCGTCGTGCCCCGCGCTGCTGAGGGGCGGCCCCGGAAGGCGGCGGGAGCGGGTGAGGCGGCGGCGGTAGGGCCGGGTGGGGGGCCGGAGGGGCAGCCAGCCCGGGGATGGCCGCCCGGGCCGCTCGCCCCCATTCCCGGCAGCGAGCCGGGCTGGCCCGGGGCGGAGCGTGGCTCCCCGCGTACCCGGGGTGGGCTGGAGGGCGGCGGGCGCGGGCTCTGCGGCGCGGCCCGGAGTCCCGTAGCGGGGCGCGGGGCTCGGCCGAGCTGAGGGGACGGCTGCGGGTGGACCTTCGGAGCATTTGTCCTTTTCTGCCGAAACTAAACCGTTTTGCTTTGTGCCTTCGCCTGGCCCAGTGGCCCTGGCTGAGGATCCGCGTTCGTAAAACCGTACGCTCTGCGGTGCCTCTTCCGTGTCGCTCTGCAATGCTCTGAGGAGTAATCTCAGTAATCCTGGGCCATCTGGCCACCTCCTGGATAATCTGCTTCATCCCGTTTTAACTCTTGCAGAACCTGCTAGCGGTTGGCAGAAAAACTAAAATCCATGCAGTGCTCGGGGTGTCTGTGTCAAATACACATTAATAGGGCTGACTTGTAGAGTCCTACAGAACTAAGTGTGAGCCCAAATCAGCTGATTGGATTGAAATTGCCTTTTTTTTTTTTTTAAGTGAAACTTTGTGGACATTTAGACGTAGTGCATCACAGGCACACAACCACCTATCTGAGTATGGTGGCACGCCTTTCTACACCCTTTGCCCCTCACCCAGGAAAGAAGAGTAATTCTCAGGCGTTTTACATCTCCATCAGAACGAGATGCAATCAGCAGCACTTTTAGACGATTGTGGTGGAAGGAGTCAGGGGAGAGAGAGCCCCAAACTCCTGAGGTGCTTTGTGGTTCCTCAGCTTTCCATCACTTGGAAACATCTGATCTTTCTATTCTGATATGAGAGGCTTACAAAGTCTGTAAATGCTGACGCTGTCAGTAGCTGTAGAGGGTGGATTCTGCTGTTAATTTCTGTTTAGCAGAAGGTATTTTGGATTTAAAAAATGTTTAACTCAGGAAAAGTGGGGATTTTTAGGGTAGTTGCAATCACTTTATCTAATTTCAGTGTTGTCCATACAAATGGGATGCTGTTCGCTTTTGTGAGTATGACCAATGTGGTCAGTGAACAGGTGAAAAGATGACCGATATGAAGATCTTTCTTTTGATATGTTATTTCTTGGCCTGGAAGTGATGTTCATGAAACTGTAGCACTGACTGCATTAAGCATTTGTATGTTCTGCCTGAATACTTAGAAAGTATGTTTTCTGTGTTTGAGAGTAACTTTTTTTATGAAACAGCAAATGTGGTTACGTTTTCTTTGAACTATTTTCCTTGTATGTGTTATGTTATTTAAATGTGCTGGATTTCTGCAAAAGTTTTTTTGAGATTGTCTTCGACAATTTGAATTGATGTTCTTCCAGGTTTTGATAGAAGCTTGTCTCTGAAAGACTGGAAAGGAATAAAGGTCAGCACATTTTAAGATTAATTACATTGATCGTTTTTCAGCTCAAACTAATAATTGTTAAAATTATGCAAATAATACTGGAAATTTAAATTTCAATAACTGGAAAATCAACTTCATGGAGCTGTCTTGAGTGAGGCTGGTAAGACTCTCGAATCACGGTTAGAAAATTCATTCTCCATGAATGAGAACACACATAAAGTGTTTCTGCACTAGTGAGCCTCAAAGCAATTCTATTTGTAAAGGTTTTTAACTTAAGTGAGTTTGAAATTGTGGCTAAGAACTAACTCACGTGACTGACTGCACTGTAGGCTGTTTGGTAGTGGGCTGTAAACTGTTCTTATGTGGCTAAAAAACTGCTCTGAGGAGGTAAAGGACCATCATTATGCATTTGAAGTGGTATCTCGCTATACATATTTGAATAACAGATACATTCTCTGTTTTGTTAATTTATTTTTTAGAACATAATGACTACTTTGGATGATAAACTTCTTGGTGAGAAGCTCCAGTATTATTACAGCAGTAGCGAGGGTGAGGATGAAGACAGTGAGAAAGAAGATAAAGAAGGGGAGAGTACCATTCCTGAAAGCGTTGGGGAAGTAGAGCTTAGCAGTGATGGCAGTGCAGTCAACACAGGTATCGTCATACCAAACTAATTGTTTTGTAAATACTTCTTTTATTGGAAGATTCGTGTGTTTTTCTAAAACTCATTTTTCAACATGGAAGTCCTATTTTTGTGCATACTTAAGTCAGAGATTGATAATTTCCTGGCTATATTCTAATCTTACTTTTAATAGCCAGTTCTTTATTTTAATGTTTGACTTCTCTTCTGAGAGACTTCATTATATCTAAAGCAGTTAGGCTTTGCATACAAAGCTGATTTGTACGATTTGGTTGATAATGCATAAATTTATTTCCTCTAAGCCACATAGTTGTTAACCACTAACGGGTAGGTGCTGAGCGAGTACATGAGGAATAGATAGAAAGTGGCCATGCTTTCCCAAAATAGTGTTCTCTACTGCCACTGTCAGAGAACAATACAAGTCTGTGTGGACTGTTGGGTATTTCTTACATTCTTATGAAAGACTGTCTCTGATGGTTTCTCTAAGAATGATGAAAAATCTTCTTCCTGCATGCGTTCACAGTTTCCACCTGAAGGAAGAATGGAAGAATTATAGTACTAAACAGGCATACTTAGAGAGGACCTGAAAAAGTAACTCTTTCCATTGGGCCCCAGCAGCAAGGGAACAGCAAGGTGCGGTCTGTAAGAATTAACACTGTTGTACATCACAGAATGTACTTCTGTACAAGAGCATTGGCAAACTTAATTATACTTTCCCATCGTTATTTTTGTTCTTATGAAAAGCCATGCTAACAACAGGGGTATTCTTGAGGGCTGATGGTTCTATTTCAAGAACACAGATACTAATCTTTGGGATAATCTTTGGGACAATTATGAGACTAGCCTAGTTAGATAAACTTTAGTCTTCTTAGAAAAAAAAAAAAGAAGCTCAAGGATGTGTAAATGCCAAGTTACTTCTTTCGTTTCATTTCAGCTTTTGCACAGTATACCAAAAGTTTATGACAGGGCCACTGTTTGACTGCTGACTTATAAATTCATAGTTGAATTTTAATTGTTATGTGTAATTTTATTACCCTTTAATATGAAATGCCTACATATTTAATTTCAGGTCCCAAAGGAGTCATTAATGACTGGCGAAGATATAAACAACTGGAAACTGAACAGCGGCAGGAGCAGCGCAGAGAAATGGAACGACTCATAAAAAAGTTATCTATGACATGTAGATCTCACTTAGATGAAGAGACTGATAAGCAGAAGCAGAAAGAGCTTCAGGAAAAAATCAATGGAAAGGTAGCATGGCACGAAGGAATTAAAATGCCACTTAAATGTTTAACATTTTCAGTTTCATCATTTGTGTACATGAAGCAGATAGGAATCCTTGTTTTGTCAGTAGATATGTATCATTTCTCCCTAATAAACAGGAACACAGCAGTGGTATAAGAGGTGCATTATAACCATATTTGCCAGGTGTTGTCAAGTTTAATTATTTTGCATTTTAGTGGTACTCCACGAGCATTGCATTTGCCTATGTTAAGAAATAAGCAATTTAGAAGTTCAAACCCTTTTCCCAGATTTCCCTTATCTGTTTATCAAATAAGTCAACTTCAGGGGATTAAGACAAAGAGTTGTACACCAAACCTATGAATACTGCCTCCCATGCCTAAAACAAAAGTTTAGGAGTCCTTATTGATTTTGTATTTAGTAAGCAGATGTTGAGAATTTAGCTTGGAGTTTGAGCTCCATAGATAGGTGGTGTTGGAAGTAATGAATGGTTTCAATCAACTGGGCTGTGTAATTAGCTTTTACAGTTCTAGTCAGAGAAGTTACTAATTAGCAGACAGTGTGTCTTGCTTCCAGATGATGGAAGTTGGCCACACTGTCCTATACCTTGAGTGATGCAAATATGTTTAACGAAGCAAGTGAACAGATATGAAATACATAAAATTCTGTTAATTTTAGTTCTACAGACAAGAGAGTGCATTTGGCTGCCACGAAATGTTAACTGAAAAAGTAAATGAAAAAGCTAATGAAGAAGCAGCTAGACTTAGGTCAGGCACGGTATCCAAATCAGTGCTCATAGCTTAGTGAAAGCACATAGCCACCATTAACCTGGATTAAAGTGGGAGCATGGAGAAGCCACTTGTGTTATTAGCGCAGCCTGTGGAAACTAGAATAGCCAAGGCTGAAATTGCTGTTCCCACTGGACATAGTTTCTAATTAGATCAAAATGGAGTATAATACAGAGGGTGCTTGAGCCTTCATGCGTTGCACTTTGCTGTTATTAAAGATGAGTGACCCACATTAATCCTCTTGATTTAAATTCTCATTATATAAGTGACCCATATAGTGGTACAGATCTTTCTTCTTTTTCATGTATCTTTGTGTGTGTTTTTTAGATGACATTACAAGAATATAACATGATTCACAATGATGAAGATGATGAGGAATTTTTGCAGCGATACAGGAAGCAGCGAATGGAGGAGATGAGACAGCAGTTGTACAGTGGGCAGCAATTTAAACAGGTTTTT
Organism: Burhinus oedicnemus; assembly: GCA_008921705.1. NCBI lineage: Eukaryota > Metazoa > Chordata > Aves > Charadriiformes > Burhinidae > Burhinus > Burhinus oedicnemus. Next base: position 112,368 of record VFFE01006735.1, on the reverse strand, counting down.
GAGATCACCAGTGGAGAAGCGTTTTTGGACACGGTTGATAAAGAGCATAAGAGCACACTGATCATGATCCATATTTATGAAGATGATATCCCTGGTACCGAATCCCTGAACGGCTGTATGATCTGCCTGGCTGCTGAGTATCCAACAGTGAAATTTTGCAAAGTGAAGAGCTCGCTCATTGGTGCTAGCACTCGCTTTACTAATAATGCTCTCCCAGCTTTGCTGATCTATAAGGCAGGTGAGCTCATCGGCAATTTTGTGCGAATCACTGACCAGCTTGGAGAAGATTTTTTTGCTGTAGACCTGGAGGCTTTTCTGCAGGAATGTGGTTTGCTTCCAGAAAAAGACCTAGTCCTCCTGACTTCTATACATAATCCATCTGCATGTTACAGTGAAGACAGCGATCTGGAAATAGACTGAACGACTTATCGCAAGGGCCAGTAGGTGTAGTTGTACTGTGGGATGTTCTTGTAAGCTAGGGATTGTTCTCGTTCTTCTGTAGTGTGGGTATGTATTCATCCCCTTCATGCACTTTGACTTTTGCTTGTTAAAAATAACATAAGGAATTCCAAACAGTTTCTTAAATTAATTAAATAAAGTACACACTAAAACAGTCTTGCTTTTATCCAATTCAAATGTATTTACGAAATACGAATTTCTAAAACAATTCAGTAAGTTTAGGAAATTGTGTATTGTCATCTCTGTTCTCTAAATAATTTAGATTTTTTTTAAAACATTTTGTTCTCAGATCAGCTGTGTATGGTTAGTCTCCTTGCAGGTTTCCTGAAACAGCATAATGTGAATACCAGTTGGATTGAGATGTGGCCACCTACTCATTAAGACAAGAATTGAGACTGCAAATGAGGAAGTTTAAGCATTCAAGACTTTTATTAACCTGGAGCTGAACTGCTGCCAGTTAACAGTGCAAGGTCCCATCTTCCATTCCCCAATTTGCAGTCCCCTTCTTGGAAGTACCTTCTTGTTCTAACACTTGGGATCAAATTTTTTGTTCCTTTCTCACTTCGAAATAACAACAGCCCCTGACTTCATCCTGAAAATTGCTTTTCAGCTGGAGAGAGTTCTTCCTTTAACCTTGCCTGAGACTTGAATGAGAAAACTTTCTTTCAATTACAGCTCTTAATACATTCTTGGGTTTTAAAATACCCGCCCTTAGATTTCATAGTAGTCACTTCATCAGAAAATTATCTCTGCCTCTTGGGGGAGAGACTGTCTATTGTAAAGAGCTCCAATGCGTGCTGGATAGCATCAAGGAGAATTTTGTTGGCAAAATGCAGAATTAGGACTTGAATAACCTCAGAATTTCATATCTCTAAAATTACTAAATCAGTACTAAAGTTCATTTCTGTCTGCCTTCATATTGTCTGCCTCAGCTGGGTCATCAGATGCGTTTTGAATATTAATAACCCCTGGACCTGACAGATGACTGGATGGCTTTGTGGGAAAGCAACCTTGAGCCCACAGACCAGTCACCAATGCAGGTGGTCAGTAGCAAGCCCATTTTTTCACAGCTGATTCCCTTCTCTGAAGCTTAGTGTCCAGTTTCTGCACAGTGCTCAGCAGGATCAAAAACATTGCCACCATCCTGGTTTTCCTCTGATGGCAGCTCTTTGGGAGCATATTCTTTGTACTGTGCATCAGTGGAGTTCATTAACAGAAAAAAATCTTGTGGGGTGGGGGTGAAACCTTTGTGGAGATTTGGCAATTTTTCCCTCTGTCCTTTGTAAGGAATACCAAAGCCTTCCTCAAAAGCATCACCACAGCTGTTTCAGTTGCCAGGGACACTGACCTTAAAGTTCTCATCTTCCCCAAAAACACAGGCTGACTCCCACTTCTGGACACAGAAAAAAGCCATCCAGCTCTGGCTGAGCCTATTTGTCTCATTGTGAACATTATTGATCCTGAATGCAGCAGCTGCGTATTACGCTTCCCTCTTGCAGCACCTTTGTCATTACCATTTGTCAGTGATTACATTTTCATTAAGGTGTGTTTGTTTATTTTGTTTGTGCTCTGCTTCCTTCATAAATCAGATCATAATATGGGGAAGTAATTTTCGGGGTTTCTGTTACATGAAAGTTCACCCTGCCTCCAGCGAATCTGGTGCTATGTAGCTGTGGGATAACCTGGGTGGCATTAGAAGCCTTTAGCAATTGATAGCGAATGCGAGCACGAAAGCCTCCAATGCTGCGGAGCGAGGCAAAGGCTTTACTGGCCAGATGATGGTGTGGCTGGATTGCTCAAACAGCACACCTAGCGCAAATGAGCACATTGCACATGCGCACTCTGTGCTTAGCTGTTATTGAATCGTCTTCTACAGACTTAATTTGATATTATGATGTGTTTGCTTTCTCACACATGACTTATTTTGCTTGTTATTTTTTTTAATTTTGAGGAAAGTAGACTATCATTACCTAAATATATGACCCAATGAGATGCCATGTTTAACGATTAAATTTAATTGCAAGTTTTATGTGAGGCACTTAGGAACACCAGGAAGAAATGCAAATGTCTCTGTGTAAGCACTATGTTCTTAATAAGAAATGATCTTAGGATAGAAAAAGAAGAATTGTAATTGTATCTATTTGAACTGTGTTTTAACAAGTAGCATAAGCAGAAAAATAAATAATTTGTAATTAAAAATTACTGAATTGGCACAAATTGTAGCTGCTTTAAGGAAACTGGCAGAAATCCAGATTTTAAAATGTGGTAAGAGATTGTTTCTTTTAATCTCAGAATTGCAGAAAAAAACCCATGACAGTTACATGAACTTAAATCATCGAGCATGGATATCAGCACATTTAAGAAAAAAAATCAAAGTAGCTGTAATTTATATTCAGGATGAGATTCAGTGAAGTCTGTCATGCAGACAGGGTGCATATGAGCGTCATAATAAAACCTGGCTTGGCAAGGGGTTGGGGGAGAGCTGACTGCTTGAGTTGCTTTGAAGTTTTATTTTTATAAAGTGCCTCTTTTTTTTTTTTTCCCCCTTATGGCAGCAAAACTGTAATAGGGCCAAAACCTTTCCTGCTGCTCTGTGTCGGATGGCCTGCAGCAAGGTGACTCCTGGTTATTAATCTCCAGTACTCAGGTATATGATAGATGGTTTACAGTGCCAATAGCAAAAAGGAAAAAGGTCTGAATCCAATTAATCATTGATCTGGAAGAATATAATAAGCACAGGGGAGAGAGGGGTAGGGAGAAGATGTGCTGTAGTGCTGCTCCCCGTTCTGAGCACAGGCAGCACAAATGCAAGAGGGAGGGGGAGGCTGGTGGTGGCGGCTGCTGGGAAGCGTCGCTGGCAGTGCTGGGCACTGCTGCTGATGCTTTTGTCCATTCTTGAAACTAAATCCTTCCAAACTGACCAACTGGCATTTGTGTACCCTAAAAACCTCAGCATTCTTTATGTGCATTTGTCCTGCTTTGAGGTAAAACAGGGCCAATTTTGTTCAGCATTAAACAACATAACAAAACTAATTTAGAATAGGTTTGTTACTGATTTGTAAGTGTCTGTCCCCTATCCGTTCCAAACAAATAAAAACTACAACTCGTATTAACAGTGTATCTGTAAGTGTAACACTGTTGAAATGTTAAATTCTGCTTTATTTCTCTAATTTTAGATGTGATCCTGACCTGCAGATTAAGAATTGGGGTGTATTTATATATACATATAGGGACTAAAGTGCAAATGAAATTGTATAAATACCTACATAAAAATAAAACTGTTTTGAAATATTCAACTTGGCATCAAGAGCGTCAGGTTTTTGGTTTGATCCAGGTGCCTCTCCTTCCCCAAGGCCATTGTACTCTGTCACTGTCAGAACTTCATTTAAATTCATGCATTTCTACTAAATGGTTTGTTTTTGAATACAGGATGCTTTTTAATTTCATCAAAGATGTTTCATCTATCTTTTTGCTGGCACAGCAGCTTCCCTAGCATGTAACGTTGTTCTTGACTGAAAGCTGATAGATTGTGATAGTGGTTTTCAGTATGGCGCAGGGCTCTGGTGCAGCAAGTGGTAGGAATTAGTCAACTGTGATGGCTGAAGGGGTTGTATGCGCCAATATTTTGTTACTAGATGTCATCTCACCTTGGCCAGGTGTTCTTCGTGCTGCTGCTAGACCCCAGCTGAAGTTAGGAAAGGGGTCAATCTCTTCTCCCAAGTAACAGGCGATAGGATGAGAGGAAATGACCTCAAGTTGCGCCAGGGGAGGTTTAGATTGGATACTAGGAAAAACTTCTTCACCGAAAGGGTTGTCAGACATTGGAACAGGCTGCCCAGGGAAGTGGTTGAATCACCATCCCTGGAGGTATTTAAAAGCCGGGCAGACGTGGTGCTGAGGGATGTGGTTCAGTGGTGGTTTTGGCAGTGTTAGGTTGATGGTTGGACTCTGTGATCTTAAAGGTCCCTTCCAACCTAGGTGATTCCATGATTCTATGATTTGCCCGGCCACCCTCCCTGGCCATGGAGCCACAGCTCCCTGTGCACCTCCAGAGGAGTTTCTGTGTGCTGGACAGGCAGCGCAGGGAGCCCCTGCCCATGGGCAGCAAACTGCGGGAAGGAGCATCGAGGCAGCACTGGGCTGTGAACCCGGGCAGGGACCAGCCCCTGAGTTTATGTCCCTCGTCATCTCCCAGTTGTTTCTTTCCCCACCTCCTCTCACCAGCAATTCTGCTGCTTTTTTTAGTGCATCTGATGAAATTGGTCTGAGATACAAATGCTGCTTGTGAAAGGCCAAGGGAGTCTGGAGTCCTGGTGCAAAGTGACCGGAGTCACCTTTTTTCATGTACAGGCATTGTCCACGCTTTAACATTTTTCGTGTGCAACTCTGCCAGCATCTAAAAGCCATAAATAAAAGCAAACTTTCTGAAATCCGTTAGTTTCAACATGATGAGAGACCTCAGAAAGAAAGCAGCTGGTCCTGGAAAATGAGGTTGGTATTTATCACCTTCAAATGTTTTAAGACATTTACACTAGTTGTATATCTAAAATACGACTGTGAGTTAAGGCATGGTTAAGATCCAACAAACAAGGCTTTCTCCTGCTGAGGTGTTATGTGCTCTGTCTTTGCTTTCTGTCCTTTTTTGTCCCATTTTCTATCTGCTGCTTCTCAAGTGGAGGACAAATGTGCAGACACGGCCCAGGATTTGGCTCTTCCAGCAGTTAGCGGCTCCCTGGTCAGTCGGTTTTGTGCGTCACCTTGGCTGCAGCCTGCTCTGGTCTGTGTGATGCACCCTTCACATCAAGAAGGTACATGTACCAGCTCTAAGTCATCTCTGTGTCTGATTTTCATCTTCAAGGATTACTATAAATAGGAGTTGAAAAAACACTTGTCAGGTAGGTTGTGTTGCCTCTGGGAAATGTTTTGTTTTGGAAAAAGCAGCCTACTGCAGAGAGCAGCCAGAAACAACTATTTTTACAGGAGGGCATAATTCTGCACTGGGAGAGAGGAGTGTAAAATCACCTGGGTTTGTTCACGTTTAATGATGTTCCAATACCAACAGCAGAATTTGGCCACAGAATGTGAATGCACAAGGAAATGGAGGCGGCTGCTCGGCGAGGGCAGGAATGAAATCATGGGATGAGCTTAACGCGGGCATTTAATCACGGTGCCGACCTGAGTGCCAGGCAGTAAGGGGCAAGATTTAGAAAAGTTCATACTGATTTTTTTTTTGGCCTCCAATCTACCTATTCTTTCGAAAATGTTCAACATACGCCTTCGTTGAAAATCCAGACGAATGTTCCTGGGCAATTGCTGACGTGACTCACGCCACAAAGGGGCCTGCTCGGCTGGGCTCGGGGGAGTCCGGCTGACTTAGACAGGGGATGGCTTTTCCGTTCAGCCTCAGCACGCTACTTATTTTTGCCACCGTGGGGTTTAGATGACTTCCAGTGTTGATCTTGATAGGGCCGAGTCCTGGACACCGCAGAAGGTAGCAGGGCCGGAGGGCTGTAAGCTGCCGGGAGAGGGAAACCCTGAAGCAGCCGCAGCCCAGCCACAACCTCTGCCCTGGCCTCTAACCGTAGGGACGGCTTTGCATGCAAAACCATTGCAGACAACTGATCTTCCTTGCATGGTCTGCTCTGGTCGGCAATAGCCTCCTGCTCAGTGAATCACCACTTAAGAGGTCGCACAACCAGACAGATGTTTTCATTGTTGCTGCTTGTGCTGCACGAATGCAGGCAGCGCCGTCCGCCTGTCCATGTCTGTCCCTGCATGGGCAAGCTGCAGCTGGGCTCCTCGGAGGCGCTTGTTTAAAAAATCAGAGGACGTCCTATGAGCTGTGTTTACCAAGAGCTCAAACAGTGGGTATGTCTGGCAGCACTCGCCTCTGCGCCGTCCCCAGAGCTCGCAGTGGAGCGCTTGGAGCACTTGCAGCCCTTGCCTTGGTTGGGTGATGCTGGTGGATGCACCAGACTAAACATCGTGTTTAGGTGTAAACTGCTGCCTTCTACCTTGGATGTGGCTGCACATGGACAAGCTAGTGAGGATGTGAGCGATTTCTACAAACTGCCATGGCTGAAAGACTGGCAAAGAAAGCGCAAGGGCTCAGCAGTGCTGGGCTGGGGGAAGCTCCATGTGCGGGGCTGTGGGTCCCCAGGCTCACACAGGAGGAGGTTTCAATCGCGTGTTGGATGCTGTGCCTGGGGTTGGTACATGTTGGTCCTACAGAGAAACAATTTCAAGGCTTTCCTCCCTAGCAGAAGGGTGAGGTGCAGGAGGGAGATGCTCTGCTGTCCTGAACTGTGCCATGTGGGAGCTGGTGGTACAGCTGGAAGAGATGTCAGGTTTGCCAGTGTTGGCTCAGGTGAGCTAGTTCCTGGTGGAACATTTCTCCTTGGAGGCAGAGAGCATCTAGGCAGCTCTCTGTATGCCTGATGGGCTCTTATACGCTTATCAGTTGGTACCAAACCAGCGCTGGCAGCCTTCGATAGCTACAAACAAAAGCAGGATGTTTGTGGTCTAACTGAAACGAGCTGAGCTTGTGCCTTTAGCCAGATGGTGAAGGATGCTCAAGGCTGGAGCAGCTCAGCACAGGGCAAGGGCAGTCATACACGAATACTCTGGAAGTGTGCTCCAGCTGGCCAGAGACACGGGGTGCATGGATCCCACTGTGGGTTTGAGACACACTGATGGTCTTTGGACTGTGTCACTCCCCATTTGGTGCTGGTTGCCTTTTTTTTTTGAGCGTTGTGTTGCTGGCTGAGCGAGGGAAGCACAGTGAGGGTCATGGTCCTCGGGGGTGGGATCACAGCACAGGGTACAGCCAGTGGCGGGGCAGACCCTGAGGGAGAGACCCCCGCCACTGCCACAGAAGAATCTGTCGGTGGATGTTGGTGGTTTTGGTACCTGGGCACATCATCACCACTGCGTGCTGGCTTCCCACCCAGAGGGCAAGGGAAGGGGAAAGCTGGGGAAAGGGAACTGTGGGATGGGAAGGGACCGTGTCCTCCTCTCGACTTGCTACTCAGCACTTCTGCACCTCTTAGGAGCCTCCCAGCACCTGCTGGCGCTGCCCCACCATGAGACTGGGATGTCTGCATGCTGGTCCCCAGCAGTGCAGGACGGCCGGGCAGGGCAGAGGCAGGGCAGGGCCAAGCCAGGTGAGAACCTGCCTGCTGTGCCTTTGTGGTTGGACCTGCCTCTCTGCCTCCCTGTGCGCCATAAGGAAACTAAAATCCAGATAATATCCTGGTGAAGCCACCTCATTTCTGAAGGGTTAAAGAGAGTGAGAAGAGTGAGAAGGTTGTTGCCTTGGGAGTCTCTGCTTGCAGGTGTTCCTTTGCCGTGACATCCTCCTAACACATCCCTGCCAAGGCACCAGCTCTTTAAATCTCCCTGGTAATCTCTCCTGTAACATCTCCCTATAACCACTTTTATTATCGCCTGGACGTGCCTCACAACCCCCTCCTGAGGAATTTGGATTATGACATACTTGGTTGATCAGGGATAAAAAAAAATCAGCTAGTGCAACCAGAAATGATTGAAACTTCCAGGGCAGAAGGTGGGTCATCACAGGACTGTCACTCCCCCCAACATGGCCAACACCCCCATCCATCCTCATCGCCCCCAGAGAATGCCAACAGCGAGTATGGAGAGGGCTGTGTCTACCTGGGTATATCTACCTGCAGACACCGTATCTGTTGTCCTCATCACCCCCTGCCTGCCCCGTCCCTCACGTGCTGCCTGGCCCCAGGTTTCAGGGCAGTACCCTGGACCCGGACTCCCTGCCCTGGTTCTCTCTTGTCTCCCATGGCTTTGCATGATGGGCAGAGCAGCACCCAGTGGTGCCTGAGGATGTCAGGATGGAGAACCCTGCAAGGAGGATCCGGCTGGGAGCAGTGCAGCCTCCACGGCCTTGTGGCATGGAGTCACCATGCCAGGTGGAAGTCCTGCCAGGACAGAGCAGGAGCCCAGGAGTGGTCCCCTCCTCCAGCTCAGCACAGGGGCAAACTGCAGCCAACTGCTCTCTTGCAGACTGGGGCTATTTCATGCCTACAAAACACCTGGCCAGCAAGATTTATGTGTGGATAGATTTTATGTGACAGGAATACATAATGGTCGATGTAAGCACCGTGTTACCAGCATCAGAGCAGTGCAGCACGGAGCTGTGGGGTGGTGGTGGCCGGAGGGCAGCGTAGCTCAAACCTTCATGGCAGACTTGGGCTCGGAAACCCCCCTGCCAAGGCAATTCCTGAAGAGGAGGGTCGCTCCATTTATTTCTTCTGATGCAGTCAGCAATGACACAGCACAGCACTGGCAAGCGTGGGCTGCTCCAGCTGCACGGCCCAGCCATGTCCCAGCAGGGATACCAGCCTTCCAGCAACACTCCAGGGACTTCTCCTCTCCCCCAGCTCCTGCTGCCTCCCAAGCATCCTGCCCTCTTGCAGGGCCTAGCGCTGGCAAGACAAAGCTTGGAAACTGGCTGGAGGAAGTAAGTTTTTAAAATCATTTATTATTTTAAATGTCCATTCTCCTGGAGGTGAACCGGGATCTGATGGGGATCAAGGCCAGTGACAGTGGCCACCAGCTACCATGTCATTGTGTCGGCGAGGGCTGACATCTGCGTGTGTTTCTGGAGTAGGACTGAAGCGGGTTCTGCGTGCCTTGGGGACGCCATTTGCTGAGCTATTAATGCAGGGAAGTGTAGTGACCATAGGGTGGGAGAGACTTCATTGCTGTGTTTGCACAGAGGTAGCATCTTGCTCCGAGCAGCCCTGCTCAGGTGGTTGGCGGTGCGTGCCAGGGTCCCAGCCAGCACGTGGGAGATGCAGGAGGTCCAGGAGGTCTGATCTGATGCTTCCCCCCTAGTCCCCTCCCACAGGGACATTGCTTTGGTTCCTTGCTCTTGGCTGTGTCTCAGCCATGCCCGTGTGCTGGGCACAGTGGGGTGGACAGTCCAGAGCAGCTGCAGAAGTGGATGAGGGCAGGTTCCTACTGCAAGCTCAGCCACTGCTGGGCCAACATGACCACCTACAGCGTGTCCTCCCTGTCTCTCTGCGTGCTGCCACCTGCCTCCTTCACCTCCCCTGGGGAGCTCAGTGCCTTAACTGGGTACAGCAGAGGAGGAAGAACTGCGAGGGCTCCCTGGGCTCTGCACTCCTCTGTCCCGAATGGGGAAGCTGCTGGTGGCCTGGTGCTGGAAAGCAGTGGGGACAGAGGATGACAAAGCACAGGGGAGTCCAGAGCGTCCTGGGCGGGTGGGCATCCCCTGGGGAACCCCAAAGCTGGCTTAGTGCAAGGTATTCACTAGCAAGAGAATTGGGTCTGCTGAGGGCAGCGGTGGCAGCCACACTCCTGAGGCATCCAGCTTTTCACAGAGCCGGTACCGGCCTCTCCTCAAGGGCTGGTGTGGACAATGCCCAGGATGGGACCATCTTCTATCTTGCTTCTGCTCGGGACAGGGGTGGGCAGGTCCCCGTGTCCTCACTGCTCCCTGCAGGAAGGAACGGGACATTCAGCGCCAGGCTGGGAGCTCGGCTCAGCCGGCACCTGGGCGAGGACAGTCTCTACCTGTGCAGGCTATCCTGGTGCTAGAGCTCAGTAGATGGTCCACCACCTCGAGGGCTGCCATTTTCCGCAGCATCCGGCACATGAAATGCCACATATGGGCACTTCTTCACGTTGAGGCACACGAGTTTCTCAAGAGATGCTGTCTTAACTATCTCAAAGCCAGTTGCTCCACCAAATGTACTGGGTTTCCAGTACTCTGGGGAGCAGATGGGGTTTCCAAGAAGCCCCTTCAGGGAAAATGGAGCTCCAATCTCCACCATGCTTTCCCCAAAAATACCATTGGGTTGGGGTTTTTCAAGCAGCAAGCCCGGATAAAACTCCAGAGCATCAATGTCTCCATACAGCTCTTCCAGCTCTGCTGCCTTCTCTTCCTCTCCTGCATCAAGTGAATGTCAGAGCGCTTTAGCAAGGGAATCACCCCAGCAAGAACTGGCCTTGCTGTGAGTAACAGGAACGTGGCAGCTCCCACAGCCCAGGCAGCGGCAAGCCCGGCTCCCAGGCCAGGCACTGCCCTCTGGACCACTTGTCCAGCCCCACAGGAGGAAGGACCCCTGCAACCAAGGCACCAGCCCTGCCTGCCCCGGTGCGAGGGTTACGACAAGGCAAGGCTTGGATGGGCAGGAGTGGCTGCTCTGCTGGGCAAGCCCAGCGGTGGGGGGCAGCTTGTGGTCTTGTACCCTGCTGTGAGCGCAGAGCATCTGCACTGCCCCAGCAAAGCCCCGAGAGCTCTTGTGGCAGCGCTGCAGCCCTACCTGTTAGCTCCTGAAAGGACTTGTAGGGCTTCATGCCAAACCTCTTCCGATACTCGTTAAACGGCTGTAGCCTCAGCTGCCGGGATTCCTTGATGACTCCAACGGCCACTTTCAAGACATTAGCATTGATGGTTTGTGCCCCACCGATCTGGAGGGCAAGAACACAAGGAGGAGCACGCATGAGGCACAAGGCAGCACCAGCATCTGCTCCAGGGGAGCCACTGCACCAAAGCATCCGTGTTCTGAGCACGGTGCTGTGGAGACCAGCATGTCATCACAGCACCAAGAGGGGGAATCACTGGACAGTGCCAAAAAAACAGCTGTCGAGCAGCTTGGGCTAAAGTCAGTCCTGTTCCCAGGGCAGGTCAGGGAATGGCGCAAGGAGAAGACCTGTATGGACAGTGACCCACTGGCCTGGGAGGAGGGGAGAGATTACGGGTGTTTGGGGTCACAGCGAGAACCCAACCACCCAAAAAGCAGCAGGTCTGCGCCTCAGCCTTGTTGCTTTGCACAAGCAAAGAGGGTCAGAAATGCGGATGTAATCACTTGGAAGAAAACATCCATGTGATGGCAGCAAAGAACAGTCCCAGACAAGCTCCACAGCCCCGTCTGGACCAGGAGATCCCAGCCTACCCCAGGCTCGTGGCATCACCGTGGTGTTTACTACTGAGTCCCGAGAGCTTGCAAATGGGGCTGCCAAGGGCCAGCCTTGCTACGGTGCTTGTGGGGAGGACTTGTGACATGCCTGTCAGATGCTGTCCTGAGTAGAAGACTCTATGCGTGACATGCAACCCATTGCTGAGCGGGGATGTTCGTTACTCCTGTAACGGCACTGCCTTCATGGTACCATGAGCATCCCTACCGGGGTCCCACAGCCCCTGTGCTGCAAGGAGGGGAGAACAGGACCTTACCCTTCCTGCAATCTGCTTGGAAAAGGACTCCACCAGTGCCTCCACGCCGTAGTCCATGAGCATGGAGGTGTTGTAGAGGAACTGCTCGTAGCTGTACTCTTCCCCCTGGATGATGAAGGAGTCGGGCATCAGCCCATGCCAGTGATAGAGCTGGTTGAACTCCACTGCGATGCGATTCCGGTACTGGAACTGCGTTCCAAACAACAGCTCAGGGTCGAACTTGAGGCTCAGGTAGTACCCGCTGAGGTGCTGGACATAGTCTTCAATGACGATCTTAATGGTCTCCCCTGGGCAGGAGGTGAGAGAAGCAGCTGGCAGCTGGCAGCAGCAGGAGCTACCAGCTCTGTACCCGAACGATATTACCCATGAGCTACGGCAATGCGTCCCAGCACCTGTCCACCACCTGGGACCTTTCTGACTACGGGCTTGTTGAGTTGGTTGGGAGTTTTTCAGTGAATGATTTTTTTCACCAGCGAAGGTCAGTCTGCCAAAACTGAAATGGCCCCTGAGGAAGCCGACCTTGACACGCTTCTTAGAGATAAAATGGTGACATGGGTCTTTTCTGGATTTTGGTCAAAAATGACATTTCTTGAGATTATAGTAAATTTATAATAGAACATAAAAATGAAATAATTCAAAATTATGACAAAATTATTCAAAATTAATTCTTTGCTGGATCAAAGCCAATTTTTGTTATATGGATCAACACCAATGATCCCCAGAAGGCTGCCAGAGCAACTCTTCCAGCCTGTGAAGTCAACCTGGCCACCACCCTCAGAGACCAACTATCACCCATGTCCTTGGGGCTTGCCCAGGAAGGTGGGGCATGGGGCTCCGTGGTGCCCCATGCCCTGCGGCACTGCCAGGCCTCACCAATGAGGATGAGACGAGCTGTCTGGAAGAGCTGCTCGTCGCTCCAGGTGGGATGCTCCCGTTTCAGTATGTCGCAGACACGGTTGTGCTCGCGCAGCCAGAGCGTGGCGTACATGCAGAGCCCCGGCAGCAGCCCAAACACCTCCTGCCCCATCGCCAGCTGCTTCTCCTTGGGAATGGCAGATGGGTAGACCATGTGAACTGGAGCATCGGTGACCATGGGGGGGTACACCTCTCCATCCACCACCTTGGGGAGACAAGAACAGGATGGTAGAAAGTGAGGAGGGTAGAAAACCACCCTGGTGAAAGCCTGCCTGGCCAGGACCTGCCTCCCTCCCTATGGGCACCACAGCCACTCTCCTGCAAGCGCTGAGCAGGATGGAAACAGCTCCAGCTGCAGGACCCCTGCTGCCATCAGAACAGCTCCACCCCAGAGCTCATCCCTCTGGTCAGCAGCCACCAAGGGAGGCCCTGGCAGTGCTCTGAATGGGGCACCAGGGATGGCATCTCCTACAGGGCTGGGGTCTCCTGATTCTCCCAGGAGTCTCTGGCCCAGGAGCTGCCAGAGGGACATGGGCTTCAACCAACCCTGGATCACAGGGCTGAGACATGTTTCAGTCGTGCCAGGTGGTACCTGGAATTTCAGCTTCCCATCTCTGAAGAGTCGCAGCTGGTGCTGCCGCTGCAGGTTGTCCCCATACAAGTGCCCAAGATCCACCTGCCGAGAGAGCACAGTGTCAAGGCTGCTCCAAAAGGCTGTGCATGCTCTAGTCCCCGTCCTCACTCCCTGCATGCCCCCGTGCCCCCCCTCACCCCGTGCCCCAGCGCCTTTGTGAAGCCACGTCCCATCTTCCCAGACGTCTTGAAGAACTGGTGGGTGAAATGCTGGGCGAAGAAGGCAAACATCAGGTTGGTGCCTCGGGGATCGGCTTCAAACTTCTGCCGCAGCAGGAACCTCTCCGCCAGAAGCTGGGGGTCAGGGAGCTGCTGCTTCCCTGTGAAGGATGGAGGTTGAAGGTAGATGCCCCACACCAACCCAGCTGGGTACCGGTGCTGGCCGTGGGGCTGCCAGTGAGCACTGTCATGTCTGTTGCAGCACCAGGCACTGACCTGTCTGCATAGACACCATACAGCCATCTTACACAAGCTACAACACGCCCTAGAAGCTCAACCTGAGCTGTCCCAGCAGCGTTTTGGATGCCATCAAGCTCCTCCTGCCCGTGGGGCCAGCTTGGACAGGACAGAAGCAGCACGTGGCACTGCCAGCAGTGCCTTGCAGATGTGTCCATGGCAGTGAAAGCTGAGGTGTGGGTGGGTGGGAAACACTGATGCTGCACCGAGTACAGACCTTGGGGTGCTTCTCTGGCGACTCAGCCCCATGCCTGGCACCGTGTGGTGCCGGTCCCCCTGGGCGAACTGCGTACCTTTGGTCCCCATGGGTGTCGGGCAGTTGTCCGGCACGGGCGGGAGGACACGGGTGTAATAGCTGACGTTGGCGTAGGCCTCCCAGCTGATGTAGCCATAGTCAGAGTTGAAGGTGGGGGGGCTGGGGATGAGATTGGCACGAACTGAAAGGAGAGAGGGGGTCACCACTGTGGGGCCTGGGGCAGCACCCACAGGCTCTGTCCCCAGCCCCTGCCCACCCACTCAGTGCTGCCAGACACCCTCCCCTGCCACCCCGAAAAACAGCAGCGGAGGCACGTGGGCACCCCGGGCTTTGCTCCGAGCCTTTTAAAGGCTGCAATCCCCCACAGAAAAGGAGGGCTCATACTAATGCGCTAAGTGGATTCTTGGATGATGAATGAGATGACAACCACATAGAAATAGTAAAACCAACAGCCAGAGCCTTGTGAATGTGTCGCTACGGCTCCAAGGGCTGGAACCTAAATATTTATGCAAAGTGATGAATATGGGGACATGAGTAACAAGGGCCAGCTCCATATTTCCACAGGTCACTTTCCGTGCGGCTGCTTAAGAGCCGTTTGGCCTGGGGAGCGCGGCATGCCGAGAGCTGTTTGTGTTTTCCAGCTGGCTGGCAGCCCGGCACGCGGCCGGGGATGCATGGCCGGGGACACGCAGGCAGCCCAGCCTGCCGACCCCCGGTGCCCTGCTGCTGCCTGGCCAGGCAGCCTTCCCCGGGCAGGGTGATGGGGTGATGGGATGACATGATGGGATGACAACTTCCCTGGATCTCCTGGTAAGGTGACTCAAGCCCGGTTCCCACCGTGCCTGCAGGAGCTGCTCAGCATCACTGCAGCCGTGTCACCCCCACCCACACCTCTGCTGATGCCCGGGGGTGTCCCCGAGTCCTGCTGCAGCCTGAGACCCCCTCCAACCCCTCACCTGTGAGTATGAGCCTCATGAGTGTGTCCCTGATGAAAGTGCTGTTGATAATGTCCCAAAACCACCTGAAGTGGGTCAGGATGAAGTGGTAGAAGGCAGGACTGGGCTTCAGTAGGTCATGGAGGCGCGTCCAGAGCTCGGCTGGGGAAGACAGACCAGGCAAATCACTCACCCTGCTAACGAAACCTGTTAATGGCCCCAGCCCACCCACGCTGTCACTGCCGTTGAGGGCACATGCTGCAGGCTCAATGTGCCACCCTGGGACCTGCATGTGCTGGAGGTCCTCTGGGCGAGAGGGACTTACGGGAGGTGCAGTTGGCCCCGAAGTATCCGGTCCGCGTGCAGTCGCACTCGTATCCTTCCAGGCCGACCCTCATGCACACCCCTTGGTGCTGGCAGGGGAAATAGCAACAGGGATTCACTGCGGGGAGAGAGAGACGTCACCGTCCACCCACGCTGTCTACCTTCCTTGTGGAAGTTAGCCTTGCCTGAAACACCCAGGATTGCCAAAGGAACCGTCTGCACCCTGCGGCCATGCACCAACGGCTGCTGCAACCCCCAGCCCCAGCTCAGGCTGTTGCTGCCGGGCCCATGCCCTGCCTGGTGCCCTGTGCCACCACGGGGCCATGTCACGGTGGCCTCCTGCACAGCCAGGACCACAGCCTTGTGCACGGGGAGCTGCTGTGCTCCCGGAGCCTCGGCACAGGATAAAGGAGTGCAAACACAGCACTGGTGTTAATAATAAAGGCAATTGTCAGGGCTGATGTTTGCTTTGGCAAGCGGCTCCTCTGCCCTCACCACCCTGAGCGGATGAAAAGGGCCAGCCACGGGGCTCGCTCCTCCGGCTCCCGCCCAGCCCCTTCCTCCGCCGCCTTCACTCCCCAGCCTGCAGGCCAGAGATAAGGGCCCCTTCCCCACAGCCACGGTGGCGGGATCCCAGGAGACAGGACCAGCACTGTCACCAAGTTGGGTCTGTCCCCACAGACCCGGGATGGGACCTTTGTACCAGGAGAATAAAAGCCACCAGCCCTGCCGGGATGTGCAGCGCTCAGGGACAGCGGTGCCACAGACACACAGTGCTCGGCTCCAGTGCCACTGGCTGTGGGGTCAGGGACGGGCAGCACGCCTTGAGCACCAGAAGGGACCGAGAGCCGTCCCTGGAGTGCCCAACATCACTGCTGAGGAAGGAAGGTCTCCTGGGTCCATCAGCCCCTCCCCGCGGTCCATGTGCTCACCAGGCCCCTGACGGACCTGGTTCAAATTCTGCTGGAATTTAAGAACAGGTCCCAACGCTGGGGCAGAGGGATGGGCATGCAGAATAGAAACCACATTTTTTCCATAGGAAATTGCAGCTAAAAATTAATATATTTGAAGCAGAAATCTAATTTTGCAAGGTTGCTCAGTCCCCCAGCCGGCTACTGGCTTGGGGCAGGGCAGAGGCTGCCCGGGAGCCCAGGGCTTGGCCGGCAGCTCTGCCCTGGCTGCGCTCAGCCCTGTGACCCCATATCCCTCACATCATGGCTGGCTTGTAAAGATGCGTTCAGCTCCCAACACTTCCATCAGACTCCCTTTCATCTCAGATTTTTTTATGTATCCAGACGGGAGGCAGCAGGCAGTTTCTTATTTATCATCTCAGACGAATTAAGGTCAGACCACCCGTTCAGTTTTTTGCAAGATGGGAACTTCTGCAAAGGGGGCCATGTTGCAGCGCAGCTGGAGCATCCTCCGGGCTGTTCCTGAGTCAGTAGCTCTGCACTCAACTCTGCTGCAAACTTTGCAAAATCCTAAAAGAGCAGCCCCATGCTGTGCCCGTTGCCACCGGGGGGGATGCGGGGATGCTGCAGGTGCTGCAGCCATGGGGCCAGGAAGATGCTCCGTACCGTGGGCTCTGGCACGGCAGGTTGTGTCCTGCCCCGTCTCTCTAGCTGACGTGGGGAGTCAGGAGAACTGCACTTTGCCAGGGCTCTCCCCAGCATGGGGCTCGAGGGCATGTCATGGCCGAACACTCCTCCAAGGCGGGTTCGGCAGCGTGCCGGGCTTGGCCGAGATGCCTCCTCCCGCGGTTCACAACGGTGTCAGCGCCGCGGGGTCCCGGAGGTGGGGTGGGAGCGGTATGTTCCAGCCAAAAAGGTGGGAGGGGGATGGAGCATGTCCCGGCCTGCGACAGCAACCCCCTTGCATCCTTTCAGAGCCTCCCTCCCGCGGTGGCTCCGTGCCTCTCCCCACCCTGGCCAGGAATCCTGCACTGGCCCTGCCGGCATGGCTCCAGGTGCAGGGAAAGCTGCTGCCAGCCTCCGTGCTGGAGCGCAGCCCCCTTCGTGACGGCAGAGCTGGTGAACATGCTCCATCACCACTGAAAAATGCCAGATTTCAGGGACAACATCCGCTCTATGAACTGCAGCCAAAGCAACCTGGAGTGAATCACGGCCGGGCTGGAGCCGGGCTTGCTCGATGGGACATAGCTCCATGGCCACAGGCTTTGAAGACAACGAAAGGCTCACGCACTTGTTTTTCTGATTCAGGGAGGTTTCCTCAGGCCCACGAGCTGTTTGCAGCACACGCAGTGCCGCCAGACTGCCATCTGCAACCACTTCTGACGGCACCATGAGCAAGAAGCAGCGTGCCAGGGCCACAGCTGCACGCCACGTGGGGCTCGGCGATCCTCCTCCTCGCACCTGAGCTGGGCTGCCGGCCCCAAGGACGGGCGGGTGGGCTGGCTGGAGGCGGTGATGCAGCCCCGGGGCTCTCCGCGTGGCAGCAGGCTCCCCTCTGCAGCCCAGGTTGCAGCTCCATCAGCCCCGTTGTGGAGAGGCTGTGCTGGGAGGAGGTGGTTGACCACGGACTACGGAAACAGGCATAAATCAGAATGCTCAGTGGGGTTCCTGCCCAACCTGCCCCATGGCGGGAGCTTGGGCAGACAGTGATGTCTGGGTGCTGCCGCATCTCCTGTTTGCCAGTGGGAGAAGCAGCATGAGCACCCAATGAGGATGGAATGGCTGTGGAGAGGACGGTCAGGCTTATTTTGCAAGAATGCTTGTACAAAACTACGCCCCTGAAGGCAAGCCAGCAGCCAAGGGCAATATCTGCAGGGGAAAACAGAGAAACAGCATGGGACCGGCTTGGCTCCGCTCACAGCCAGAGGACAATTCTACAGAGAACAAACATCACGGCTTGGAGCCAAGGTGCAGCCAGCAAGGAGTCAAGTAGAAGTGCTCTAAGCAGCAAACACCAAGTGAGCAGGAGATCCCAGCCTCAGCCCAACATCCTGTTATTTAGTCTTTGAGAGCATATCCGAGGGCTAGATTAGGGCTGTGGTCCTCCTGGTGCAGTGCTGGGGAGGAGCACGAGCCCAGCCGCTCTGCTGACAGCACCTTGGGGCACGGCGCAGTTCCCCTAATTCCTCAATCAGATATCTCCCTCCCTAATTAAGGCTTGGAAGAAAGCCATCCTTTCATGTATATCCTGGGTAACTTTTTTTTCCTCCCACATAGTGAAATTTGCTTTGATCCTGGTGTGCAGCAGCCAGCTCCAGGGATTGGCCATGGTTCGTCTGTCCCAGCTGCTTTGGGCATGTGGGTCCCCAGGCCCTGTCCTGTGCTCAGCAGGACACACGGATGCTGCTCCTGGCTGTCCTCAGATCCCAGGAGGAGCTTCTCAGGGAGATGAGGTAGTCAAGGGAGGTGGTCCAGCCAGTGGAGGGACCATGCAGAGGCTGTCCCTTGCCTTCCCCACCACCTGCAGTCCAGCCCAGCAGGTGACAGCCAGGTCCATCCCATGGGATCCCTCCTTTCATGCTGATGTGCCCGACAGGCCCCGCAGCAGGGCGCCTGCTGCGTCACAAGCACCGGCCCTCCTCCTGCAGTGCTCGCTCCTGCTGCTCGTGCTCTGTCCCTCCCTCCGGCCTGAGGCCGAGAAGTCCGGAGGGCTGCAGGGTGGCTTGGCCACACTGGGGACACCCAGCCTCACTGTCCCCAGTGGGTGGACCTGCCACCTCCTGCTGGGTTGCACCCCAACTCCCAGAGTCCCCTGTAGAGCCAGCACAGCCGCCCTCTGCATGGGGCCTCAGAGGGCTGCAAACCCTGGGCCGTGTTCCCCTTTCGGACACGGACGCCTCCGAAACAGGGAAGTCCTCGAGGAAATGAACTCGTGGTCACTTTTTTTGCACAGGCCCAGCCACTCCAGCACAGAGAAGTCTCGCCTCTCCCAGTGGGACAGCTGCGGGAAGGGGGCACGGACAGTGGGAAGGGCAACGTGCCTTGCTCCAGCACCCAGCTCAGCCTGCTCAGCCCAAACCTGCTGGGTTCAGGTCGCTTCTCTCACAGTCCTGCTTCCCCTGCGAAGGAGGGGTGCTGGCTCAGCTCCGCATGCCCAGCCTGTGCACATTTTGGGGGCTCTTGGGTTTGGGCCTGTGGCTTCCCACAGCGGCGGGTAAAGCCAGGCAGGCTGCTGGAGACGGGGTCACCGTCAGCACCATCTGCAACACAGGCGGTCGGAGCCTCCCTGAGGGATGCAGCCCACACGCCTCGGCTGGTTTTGCTGAGAATGTTACTTTAGTGCGGAACTGTGAAACCTGAAAAGTGCCATGAACTTCACACTGGGCTGGCGTTTTTCTGCAGGGAGGAAGGTCATCTCATGGAATAGAGACTGGAGTCAATGCCCCATTAAGGACCTGGAGCAAACTGCATTGTAGGGGCTGGAGCCGACGGGATTTGAGACGTGGTTTTATTTCGCAACATGCTTCGTGAATGCCTGCCATAAGCAGCATTACTCCTCAACATCCCCAGGTGCCCAGACAGCCCGAGCCCACCATGGCTGTGCCAGCACGTGGGCACGGGAACAAAATGATGGCTCAGGCCACCACAGCCATTCCTGCTGCTCCCAGCCTTCCATCCTCACCCCCAAACTGCAGTTTCGCCTGGTATGTGTTTGGGGAGAGTGGGGAAGGGCCCTGGCTGCCAGCATTCATTGATATTGCCCCCCTTTCTTTCAAGAAGCCCCAGCCCAGCTGGGAGGCTGCAGGGAATGGCCAGGTGCTGCCCCTCAACACAGTGGTGGGGCCAACGCGGGGGTGGCCAAGGTCCTGTCCTGCCCCAGGGGCTCACAGGACAGCAGTAGCCTTGGCGGGAGACCAGCCCTGTCGTGCAGCCGCAGCCACGCTCAGGCCAGCGATGGTTCCTCCAGCCCCTGCGTGTGGTCCCCCCGCGGCCGCAGTGGGAGGTAGAGGGGAAGTTTGTTTTTCATGGGCCATTTTGCTCTCCCGTCAGGCGTGACGGGCCAAAGCCTGTGGCTCCGGGTGCTGCGGGGACTCTGCCCCAGGCGGTGGCCTCGGGGCTCCCGGCTGCGCGGCTACCCCTGCCTGCCCTGCCCTCCGCTCCAGGGCTTCTGCTCGCCGCCCCACGGCCGGGTCTCGGCAGGACCAGCCCGGGGCGATGGGCGCGATCCCGCCCCCGGGGACCCGGCGGAGCGCGGACCCGTCCCGCAGCGCTGGGCAGGGGCTTGGGGCAAACGCCCCCACCTCTCCCGGCGACCGCCCCGCGTCCCCTGCGCCTCCGGGAGTCCGGGACCTCCGGTACTGGACCCTCCGGGACCAGGTGCCCTCTGCATCTCCCGGTGCCGGATCCCCCGGTGCCGGGTCCCCCCTCGCTCCTGGCCCCCACCCCGTGCCGGATCCCCGCGGTGCAGGTTATTGCCGCTCCTCCCAGTACCGGATCCCCCGGGGCAGAATCCCTCCTCGCTCCCCGTCTTCCCTCGGTGCCAGATATCTCCCGGTGCGGGATGTCGCGGTGCCCCCCGGTACCGGCTCCCCCTGGTCTCCCTCCCTCCCTCCTTTCCTCCCGGTGCCGGCCCCCGGTCCGCGTACCGGAGCCGTCGGTCGCGGCGCTCCCGGCGGCGCAGAGCAGCACGGCGTGGGCGAAGAGCAGCCGCAGCCCGGCTCGGCGCAGCCCCGCACCCGGCGGGGCCCGGGCCCAGCATCCACCGCCCATGGCGAGAGGCAGCTCCGCCGCGTCCCGCCGCCGCTCCCGGCCCGGCCCCGCCGCCTCCGCCCCCGCCGCGCCTCCTCCCGCCCCCGACGGGACGGGGCCGCCTCCGACAGCTCGGCCCGCCGGAGGGGCTGCCCCGGCCTGCGCACCCCTACCGGGGTCACCGTAGCCACCCCTGGGTCCCCGACCGTGCCCTGAGCCCTGTGTCTTCCAGGAGCCCATCCCCAGGTGTCCCCTCCTTGTCCCTCCCAGTCCCCACACAGACACCCCCGAGCATCTGCATACCCATCTTCTGGTCCCCACGTCCCACAGCATCCGCATGTCCATGCCCTGGTCCCCAGGTTCCCCTGGTCCTCACATTCCCCAGCATCCCCATGCCCATGCCCTGATCCCCAGGTCCCCCTGGTCCTCGCATCCCCCAGCATCCTTATGCCTACACCGTCGTCCCCATGTTCCCCAGCATGCCCATGCCCTGGTCCCCAGGTGCCCCAGGAAACCCATGCCCATCTCCTGATCCACAAGCCCCCTGCCTGTGTCCCCATGCCCTAGGACACCCTGTTGCAGCTCGGGCAGCAGCACCATCCCCGCAGCATGGCCGTGGGCTGCAGGCCCAGCTCTGCTCCCTCCAACCTGCCGTGGGAGGCTGCCCCAGCAGTGCTGCCTGCCGGGTGCCAGGAGCTGGGCTGCCCACAGCTGCCAACAGCCAGAAAAGCTGAGTTTATCAGCGAAACCATCGCTGAGTGTTTCCTGCCTGGCTGCTTTGCCCCACAGCACCAGCCTGCTGGCAGTGGGGACAGGATCAGGCCAGCCCAGCCCAGGCAGGCACCAGCCACCCTGCAGGAGAGCATGTCCGGCCGGGAGAGGCTCTGTATGTGTCTGGGGTGGGCAAGAGCACGATGGGCTGCAGACCTTGCTGGGCCAGTCTCAGGGGATGTCCCCAGGCCTGGTGGCACCCAGGGGCTGTGGCTGCTCGCCTTCTCATGTGCTGCTGCTGCTCTGAGGCAGCAGTGGAGACCCTGGCATGGGCCTGGGTGTATTTCAAGATTATCTTGGGTTTTGTTGTCACCTCCTTGCAGAGCAACAGGAAGCCCCGGCAGGGCTGGGGGGTGCACAGTTCCTGCGCGGTTCCTCCATGGCTCCTGCGCTGTTCCTGCCCTTGGCATGGAAAGCAGCTGGGGACAGGCCAGGAGTGGGGCTGTGGGAGTGGGGCTGGTGCTGTGGGGCTTTGCTGGGTTTCAGCAGCAGGGAGGGAATGTCCCTGCAGGGCGAGTGGCCTTCGCAGGTGTCCAAAAATAAACAAGGGCCTCGGATCCAGCTTCAGTGGGCAAATGCATCAGCCATGATGCAAACATGAGCTCAGCAGGCTCTCAGTGTGCTCTTATAGGGTGGGGACACCCGCTGCCTCCCAATGACGAATATGCACTGGAAATGGGGGACAGGTTTTGCTGTACATGTGGAGTCGGTGTGGTCAGCGTGTGCCACAGCCGGGGCTGCTCTGCCAGCTGCTCGCCCTGTCCTTTCCCCTCCGAGATGAAGCACCAAATATAAAGCCATGGCAGGTTGGCGGTCCAGTGCAGAAAGACAGATTTCGATGGGGCATTGGGGTGGTTTCAGCAGAAGCGTGGTGGGGACGGTGTCAAACACTAGCGTAGGCACTGCCCCATTCCCCTCGTCCTGTGCCTGTGCACTCCCAGGCTGCAGGAGCGGGGCCGTGCCAGGTTTACCCTACCAGCCCTGGCTCTGGCCTTTCCCCCTCCCACTCCGCACACCATGCCTGGTGCTGTTGGCCCCAGCACTGGGACCTGGCAGAGCTCAACCCCCCTACACCTCCCCGGGCCAGCCCAGCAGCCCTTAGGGATGTCAGCTCTGTGAGCCATCCTGCGCTCACGGTTCCTCTCCCTGCCTTCTTCTCAGGTTTTAATAATCATTTGCTTTCACAATACAGGAAATGGTTGGAACAGCCCCAAGGCCAGTTGTCTGGCCAGGGCCACTGAGGGGCTGCCATGAAGGGGGCTGTCATGGAGGGGCTGTCATGGAGGGGCTGCTATGGAGGGGCTGCCATGGAGGGGACTGCCATGGAGGTGCTGCCAATGGAGGGGCTGCCATGGAGGGGACTGTCATGGAGGGGCTGCTATGGAGGGGCTGCCGTGGAGGGTGCTGTCATGGAGGGGCTGCCATGGAGGGGCTGCCATGGAGGGCACTATCATGGAGGGGGCTGTCATGGAGGGGGCTGCCAACAGAGGGGCTGCCTTCTAGGGACTGCCATGGAGGGGCTGCCATGGAGGGCGCTATCATGGAGGGTGCTATCATGGAGGGGCTGCCATGGAGGGGCTGCCCCCGAGCTTTCGGCGGTGCGCTGCAGCCGTGCTTGGATGCACCCAAGCCCCTCCGGCGGAGCAGCGGCTCTGCTCGCCCAGTGCAAGCCCTGACACGCCGGTGAGAGGTCACTCCCCGTCCCGGCCCCACCATGTGCACATCCCCGGGTAGGGGACAGCGAGGCCACCGGCAGCACCGGCTCCCGCACCGGAGCCGGCGGGGCTGCGGGAGCCGGTGCTGCCGGCCGCGTCCTCCCATAGGGAGGCAGCAAAACACCGTCTATGGCAGCGCGGCACCGGCCGGGGCTGCGGGAGACACCGGGAGGCACAAAGCACCGCTGGTTCCGGACCCCCTTCCCCCGCTTTGGGGTTATCCTGCCTCGGTGAGCTGCAACGCCACCGGGGCAGGACAGCGGGACCCAGGAGCCTGCAGCAGGTCGGCGCCCTAAACTCCTTCCCCTCCATCTTCCCAGGGATGCTGGAGCCGTAGGGACGCTCCGTGCCGTGGTTCTGCAGCCGTGGGGTGGATGGTGAAGTGGCAGCGCAGGGCAGGCGAAAGGCCTTGTGGTGCAGGCGTGGAGCCTGCCCGAGACCTGCGCAGGGAGCGGAGCCGTGGGGTACCTCCATGGCCCCCCCAGTCCTGTGCTCCGGGGATGACCATGCCTGGGAAGAGTGTGTCCCCCTGATCCCAATGGATTTGCGTGACCCATGGAGCATCCCCTGGCCTGATCCATTCTTGCGCATCCACTGAAAGGCTCCTTGGGTGGGATGTGGCTCAGCAGGTGAACCCTCACCTGTGGCTTTTTGGGGTCTGGCCAGAGAACAGGGAAGCCAAAACCCCCTGTTTTTCTGCCATAAGGTTAAGAGGCAACTGGTGCCGAGTCCTCTGTGGGGAAGGTCCCTGACAGCCACAGGTACTTCAACCCTGCAAAAGGGCACTGCAGATGCTGGTGGCTGGAGACCCCGCACGGGGCATCAGTCTGCTCTGGTCCACCCCACGCTGGGGTCAGAGGGGCTGTGGGAGCACGGGGCCAAGAGGGGCAGCACTGGGGCAGCCCAGGGAGCGAAGGTGTCCCTGGTGGCCAAGCAGGGCTGGCGGCCCCTTCCTCAGCTCCCCTGGGCACAGCGGCAGAAACCCCAGCATTTCCTCCAGCACGGGGAGCTGACAGACACTGTTTAGGGGGCTACAAATCAGAGCTGAAAAGCCGGGGCTGGACAGGCTGTCTGGGAACTGGTAACCTGAGCCCCAGGAAAGGAGGACTCAGGAAAGCGCTTTCAGCAATCATATTCATCATCTTCAGCTCAGACTCATTAGGCTCACAGAGCCCAGCCCCGCCACCGCCAACGCCTCCCGCACGCAGATAGAGCCGCCGACTCAGACAAATAAATGCTTCCAGCTTCCCAGTGGATGCAGCAGGTCAGGGAGCATCTGATGCCAATTACCCACGGTGTAGGGTTCCCCAGCCATGCTTGCTGGCACCATGCAGCAAGGCAGCTCCCGCTCTCAAGCCCTCCCGCACCCCAGCCATGGGAGTGCTTGGCCGCCTACACGTCCCCTCCAATTTGGGGTAGCCCATGGATCACCCTCTGCTCCCTATACCAGGAGCCATGGGGGCAGCTAAGGGGGGAGAGTTTTAGTCTCTTGTTGCAAGGGGAAGAGCAGCCCTGTGCCACCCATGTTTTGAGCTACTCCATCCTGGGGTCAGGGACCAGTGCCAGGATCGCCCACACAAGCATTTCAGGGGATGCTTGGAGGCCACCTCTCCGTGTGGCTGTCCCCGCCATAGCTGGCTGTGCACAGCATTGGGCACTGGCGTGTCACTGTCACGGTTTAACTCCCACAGGTTGTTTCCTCCCAGGCTGTCCCCATCACATGTGCTCACAGGGTGGTGCCACAGGGAGCCCTCCTCCCTGCTCCCCCAGTCTGGGGCTATGGGCAAGGAGCTACCCTGGCTGCTGCAGCAGATTTGGAGACATCTGGATGGGAAGTGTGTTGGGGCTGTGCATCACCGTGTGACACCACACGGGTGCCCTGCACCCTGCTGTGCCACTGCGCATGGGTCCCAGTGACCTGACTGCCCAGGGACATGCCTGGGGTGGCACATCCCCATCTCAGTGTCCGAGCAGAGAGAAGCTGTGGGAGTCTCTATCAGGTTCAAGTCCAAAATTACGATGGACCATGGAAACCCATGGACGGGGCTGGGAAGGGACCCCAGGATCCAGGCACTCGTCCCGAGCAGTGATGGCAGCCAGCATAGCAACGCAGCCTTGATGAGCACTGCGGTGAAATGGGCACAGCCGGCTCCGCTCACCCGGCAGCTCTTTGGGGCAGCTGCACATTTCCACCTCTCCAGGCTCAGGCTGGCCTGGATGTCCTTAATTGCCCAAAGGTCGTCGTCCCCGAGCCCAGGGCCACGTGTCAGAGGGACCCTGAGCGGGAACCTGACACAGACGCAAGTCATTCGGGATCAACGCTGGGGGCCAGGAAATTGCAACGGACACGAACCTAAATACGCCGTGCGTCTCCCCAGGTAATCAGGGGCCGGGCCAGATTCCGGCTGACAGCTTAAATGCCTTAATTCCTTGCCGTTGCGGTTCGAAGAGGGTCCCGTGTGCCGTGGGCTTCTCCCAAACGGTCGCTGAGCTGGAGATTTGTCTGTAATTGGAGGCATGTTGCATTCCCCTGAAAGTAGCCAGGTCCCGCTGGAGGGGGGCTGCGGGAAGGCAGCAATTTCCCTTATGGAATTATTTACCTGATTAGAGAGTTTATTTTATCAAAATTGCTTCAGAATGGGGCTGCTCAGTGTGTCCAGCACGGGGAGCTCCCTGGTGGGGCCGGCGGCCTGGAGACAGGTAATTTGTGTGGTTAATGGGACTAATCCACTAGGCAATTACACCAATAGATTTCACGGCTGCAAAGTGCTCTGTTCCCATTAATTAAAAATCTGTTAAGAAGATTAGCACGTAAAGGTATCAAAAGAAACCCAAGAGTTTCTTTCCCCACTGGCTCCCAAAGGCGAGTGTGGGAGTGCTGGATTGCTCGCATTAGCACAAAAATTATGCTTTTAAAGGTAAGGGCTTGGCATCCAAAGTAACTGCTGACAGTTTCCCCGACTTCCCTACCAAGAGGTCCTTTATGTTTAATTATAGTTTGTTTAAATTAGCCCTGATTGTTCGCATGGAGTGTTAGCTTAAATATATCTGAACGTGCGGTTCCCCCGTGCCCTGGCTGTGCGGTGCGAGGAGGGCAGCAGGTGCCCCCGCCACGGGGCTGATGCTCGGGGCCGCCCAGGAGGAGACAGGGACCTGGGGGGCTCCAAACTCAGCGTCCCCTGGTCGAGCTGGTCACGCCAAAGCAGAAGCCGATGCCGTTCCTGGCCTTTGTCCACAGCCAGACTCCGAGCAAGACAAAAGCAAATTCCCCGGCAGCTGAAGGTGCCATTTTTACGGCTGGGCTGAACAAGGAAGTATTTTTTGATCTCTTAAAAATCCCGAATATTATCTGATAGTTTATCTTGTTTCTCCGCATCCGTGTCTTTGCGGCAACGCCAGCTCATTTACATGTGTATTGCGCCTGCCTCCACGGGTGCTGAGGTCAATTGAAACTCAAGAAAAGAGGAGAAATTTATGCAAAACTGTTGATTGCATTTGTATGTAATGAAATCATCCAATATTCATCTGACTATAGACTCTAATCTGAAAGGAGAAGTGAAGGACATAAGAGTCACTGGAAAGCAATAATGAGCTTCTGTAGTGATTAAAAAAGCACTTGAGCTTTCTGAAAATCCAGCCAGAAATCGTGTCTAATCAACACGGAATATAGGAGGCAGAGATTACATTGATACATTTTGCAAAGCTCACTGTTGAAAATGTATGCGAGCTGTAAACTCTGACATGCCATCCATGGTCTGTTTTATACAAATCCGGGCGGCACACAATCAGCGCCCAGGCTCGTCCCTGGCACAAAGCAATCTTGGTGTCTCTGCTCGATGACTCACAAGGAGTGCAATCACATCTATTTTGAAGAGCAATGTTGGTTTTTAACTATGTCGAGAGCTTCCAGCTTCCTCAGAGTTTTTCCTTCCTTTCGCCTCCACTTTGCGTTTCCCGGCGGACGCAGGGCTTAGCCCGGGCAGTGGTGGGAGGTCGGTGCCCGCCCCAGTCCCTGCCCCGACCCCACTGGTGTGGCTGCCCTAGTTCAGTGGCTTGGAGCAAACCGGAGTGTCCCAGCGGAGCTGTGCGCAGCCGTCTGGGTGGCCCGGGGAAGGGTGCAGGTCTCTGCCTGGGGTGTGATGAGCAGGGATGTGCTCAGGGGTACCAGGTGTGCCAGGAGTGCAACCTCCTCAGAGACCACCGACCCATGGGGCCATGGCAGCACTCACCAGGTGGGAACCTGATGGTGCCCTGAACCCAGGGGAGAGGGCTCCCGGTGAGCACGGCACGGTGCGGAGAGCCCAGGGCACAGCTCGAGGGTGTCCAGCCCTCCCTCCTTCCTCCTGCCCTGCATGACCAAGTGGCATTTGCTGCCAAGGCCGAACCATTTGGTGGCCAAAGTGGCGTCACCGACATCAGTTCTGCATTACGCCCAGCACAACCATTTTCTGGCCCACTGTCCTTTCCCTCCTGGGTTATTGGGTGCAGCTGGAGCTCCTTCCCCACCCGCCAACAGCATCAGCTGCAGCTTCTTATCAGCTCTGGGTGCAATCCAGGCTGGAGCCAAGTGAGAGGTTCCTGCTGATGCTGGTAAGAGGAAGCCTTTGGAGCAGGCAGGCCTTCTGCTGCAGCTTCTGCTGTGGAGCACCAGAACAGCAGGTGATTTGTGTGGCAAAAAGGAAACTGGGACCAGCCCAGAGCCAACCAGTGTGCCAGCTGGCCATGGTCACGGTAAGCGCAGTGAGTGTCCGTCCTCTCTTCTCCCGGGTGGTTTGTAGTGGCCATGGCAGGTGAAGGGGTGGCCTCCTGGGCCAGCACACTTCTGTGCAGCTGGCCATGTGTGTGGGCACTGCTGCGGTGCCGTGTGGCTGGAAGGTGCCAGAGCTGTGGCTGGTACTTTTGCCTACTTGTCCCGTGGGGTAAGGGAAGGATGAGAATGGGCTGGGATGTGGTGGCACGGCTCTGCAGGCTCATGTGTCATCGGTGCTGCTTTGCTGGTACCAGGGGTGAGAGCAGCGTCTGCGGGTGCTGTGGCTGCTCCTGGCTGATGCAAAGCACAGGGGGGTGAAGTAAGGACACGTGCAAATGGACTCCCCAAACCCTCCCTTGCTGTGAGGCCATCCACTGCAGTTGCTCAGAGAACAGGTCTCTGCCTTTCTTCAGATTTAAAAACTATTTTTGCACCTGGCTTTGCCTCACCAGTGTGGCCAGTCCTGGACGTGCCCGGGATGCCCTCCCGCTGCCTCCCAAAGGCACAGGACACAGCTGCTTTGGGGACAGGCAGTTGCACTGGGGATGGGCAGCTCCATCCCCAGCCCGGCGCTGGTGCAGTTGTACCACTAGGTTTTAATTCACACGAGGTGAAGTGAGATGCTACAGGGTAAGGAATAGCAGTAAATACTTGGGAAATTCTTCTGTGCAATGGCCTCCCTGCAGCTCTGCTGCCTGCCTCCACCAGCCCATACCTCCATTGTCCTATTGCCAATGCCTCAAAGGCTTGGAGACTGGGAACAGGCCGGAGAAGCCCCCACGGGCAGTGCTGGCCCTGCCTGAGCCTGTGCCACCAGCAGCTTCTCCACCTGCCCTGGCTCAGCAGCCACCGCTGCCGGGCAGGTACCAGGGAAACCCTTCAAGCCCAGGCTGCTGCTGGGATGCCGAGGCTGCAACAACAGCAAAAAAAGCCTAGTTGATAAATGTCAAAAGAAATACAGTAATCAGCTGAAAGCAATTTACCAAGCCATGTAACCGCCCTGGGCTCGCCATTTTCCTTTATTCATTTATCATGGTAAGCGCTTTGGCCAAAATACACAAAGCATAGAAATTGTTGACATGTGGGGCCCTAGCAGAGCAAATCCTTCATCCTCCTCCCCCTCCCCACTGCACACGAACTAACTTTTTGGGAGTTGTTTATTTAAGGACTGCAGAGCACTTGGTGCTCTTTGAACCCAAATGCCTTGGGAGCTGGGCTGCGGGGCTGGCCACCACCTTCCCTCCTCCTGCCATCGCCCGAGGCTGCAGAGAGCCATTTGCTGCCGTTGGGAAGTACCTGCTGGTAGTGAGGAGTTGAGCTGTGTGATGTGCTCAGGACCCCATTTTGCTTCTACCTCCTCCACCCCCTAAAATGCAGTACTGGTGGCTCGCATGGGCATGCCGTCACTGGTCAGGGAGGGCAGATGGTTTTCAAAAGTTCCTGTGTTGGCTTTTGGTCTTCTCAGTCCTGGCTAAAACAGCCATGCTGACAGCACTCGCTTCAGCTCTCTGTCCACGAAGCCTAGGGAACCACAAAGCCCATCTCCCCTGCCCACCCTGCACCAGGCAGTGTTCAGCTCCCTTGTGCCTTCCCAGCGGCCAGGCTGCAGGTAACTCTGCTGGCCATGGCAATGGGCAAACGCTTCTTCTGGGATGCGTGAACCCAAGGGGACGCACCAACCAGGAACTGGCTGGGCCAAGGTTACTCCTCCACATGTCATTTTGACTTTATTTTAAGCAAAAATAAATGCTAAGGTTCACAGCAGGACAGCGCAGGTTCCATTTTGTGCATGGTCCTCGCTTCTGCCAGGCTGCAAGGTGCGGGGATGCCAACGGGCTGGGGCGCAAGGCCAGCAGGGCAGCCACTCCTCCTGCGCCCCAGCTTCTGTGCAGGAGCCCTTCTAGCAGCCTCCGGTCCTCCTTCCTGCTGTTTTATTTTTAATCTTCGTTCACCCAGTTCTGTTGCCACCTGGATGAAGAACAGTGAGGGTAATTCCCCCTCCCTCCAGTAGAATCCAAGGTGGGGAATGGGAGCAGCCAAAGCGCAGAGCTGCTCTGGAGGTCTGGCAGAGCCGGCCCTGCCCATCGCCCAAGGCTGCTGACTCCGGGCAGGGATGGCCAGGGTGTGTGACAGTCTCTTCTTGCTCGAGGGGGGAGTGTGTCCATCCAGATGGTGCTTATCCAAGCAGCTCCTTGGTCTTCGCTGCCAGCAGTTTGTCCATCTCCGCTGCAGTGCTGTCTGCCATTTGCTGGATCTGTGGCAACACAGTACAAGTCTGAGTCGCACCCTAGGTGATGCCAGAGCTTAAAGGCAAAGGAGTGACTGGATCACCTCCTGAAACAAAGCCTAAAGTCCTAATGAAACCCAAAATAGTGCTGGAGCAATAATGGGCTCTGCCTGGGGGCTCCCACCAGCCCTCAGTGTTGCATCCGTACAGTGACAACAGGGACTGGTCAAAGGCTCTGAAAAGAGACGCCCAACACAAACGCTTGGCTGAGCTTCACAAGTGACTTGGTCAGGTCCTTATTTAACAGTGACATCAGGGGAAGGCAGAATTGGGGACCTGCTGGTGTTGGCACCAGAGAAGAGAGGGCTTATCTCATTACCTCCTGCAACCTTTCCACTATTAGAACAAACTAGGTGGTAGCAGGAGCGCAGCCCTGGTACACACTAAGAATTCACACATCAAGTAACAGGTCTGTTTATTTCTTGTAAAAAGAAATAAGTGCTGATTGTTAAAGCCCTGCCCGGGAATCAGGTCTCCTGGTAACATGAGACGGACATAGCAAGCATGTAAACGGGACGAAAATGTGCATGCACTTATTTGAGTGAGTGCAGATAAAGGTTGGAGCACATTGCGGGGTTTTATGCACTGCTTTTACAGGACTGATTAAGATGCACTCGCTCCCGAGGTCCAAGGTATATAACGATGACCTTTCCTCATGCTGAAAAAAGTGGGTACAAGTAAAAATTAGACTTGAGATGCTACCTCTACAAATGCAGAAAACCATCTGTGTGTTCTGGGAGAACTGCTTCCCAACAGGATTCAGTTACAATAGCATGGCCATTTTTCCTGCTTGCACAAACACTCTGTATATCAATGTTTATTTTTATGAGCACACAGAGAACTGTCCTGAAGCATTTGCAATGTATCTAACTTTAGCTGTTAATAAACAAACAGCTAAAAAGTAATGGCCTGCCTTCAGAGGCATCAATTCAGCAAAACACTTAGGCTTGTGCCTGAGTTTATGCCCAAGTAATTGACTTTACTGACATCTGCTCTTAGGGAATTAGGCATGTGCTTAAGTATTTTCCTGAATTGGAGCCAAAAACTCCTAACAGAGATAATCTTGCTAGCCTTTTCATTAATAACAAACTGCAGCAATCCTCATTAACACCAGCTGTTTTGCAGTGGCCAGGCACCGTGTAAGTGGTGGTAAAGCTATGGACATGGGTCATTTTGCTCCCCAAGTTCAGCTGGTTTGTGCAACAACCCCTCACAGTATGAAGGCTTTCGGGGAACATTTTTTTTTTTCCTGTGTCAGCTTAGAATGATTCATATCATAAATTTGGCTTTGAGATCGAAGCCCCAGATCTCACAAAGAAAAAGCAACTACAACAGCCATTGGTGACTCCAAAGATTCAGCCCAGGGCCACCCATTCCCCAGCCGTGTTCTCAGTGCTGGAGATTTGCCAGCAAGGGCTGCGACAGATGCACCACTGAGCTGTGAAACATCATGATATGGCAGAAGGGGAAAAAAAAAAAAAAAAATTACCTGCTTTTCTAGCAGCCAGATGGTATCTTCAGACACTTTGTTCTTGAACTTCTTTACCTGGTTGATGCTTTTGCTTCGCACCTTTCTCAGGGCTTCTTTGGACTTGTTGGTGGACTGCTTGGCAAGCTTGGCCAGGCTCTCCCTGTGCTCCCTCGTTACCCTAGCAGCAAGGGGAAAGAAAAAACGCCAAAAGGAAAAACAGTGTCATGTGTAGCACAGCCAGACTTATTTTCTGTGATGGACTTCAGGTAAATGCAGCAATCCTCTCTGCTGCGGTACCTCTCCGACTGGCCTAGACAGAGCTGCCATGCAGCACTGAGCCGGGCTGCACAGGGACACCCAAAAGCCACCTGTGTTAAGACAGAGCTCGCTCTGCGTGGAGGCCCTACGTCACAAGGGCAGAGGGACTTAACAGCTCAGGGTGTGTTTTTATCCTGCATTGGTCCACCTGAGCAAATCAGCCACCTCTGCGCAGCATCGCCAGAGCAGCACACCCCAGTGAAGCAAGTCTTGAGCCTAGAACGGAAAGTTCCCAACGCAGCTCTAAGCTGAGGGACTTGGACTGAATCTTACTTCAGACTTTCCTTTTTTCTGCTGCCAAAGTATCTGCGGGAAAGAGGGAAAATGCAGCTCCAGCCCTGAGACACAGAGCTGAAAAGTGTAATCCTGCAAAGCCGGGAGGAAACCTCCATCTCTTCCTGAAACTCGGTATCGTCTCCCTGCAACTGAAGAGCCTGAATTATATATCTGGAAGCTACAAAGCTTATGTTTCACTCAACCTTATTCCAGCTCACCACAACCAGGCTTTTTCCACCAAGAGGATGTGAACGCCCAGTTTGACAAGAGGATGATGCTAGACATGGTTCGGTACAGCCATAAGTAACTCAGCCCAGGAGAACTTCAGCTCCAGCTTCCCCCAACACGGTGTCAGTTACTGCTGTGGTACCACAAGAAAATCATCAACTTCCCATTCCAAACTAAAAACTGCAGGTGATGAGGGAGTCTGAGCATCTGAATAAGGCACAGGAATGGTTGACATGTCACCTCTGCTCTGGTCATGCTCCAGCACCTACAGCTGATCACTGTCAACATCAACTGCTGGTGCTTGACAATAATATTTTAATTATTTTCATGGCTATTGAAGTTTACAGACTGCCTTGAGAATGAAAAAACTCTGTGCACTCTCAGAGACTCGCCAGAAAGAGAGCGCCTGTCTGCTCGCAGAAGATATTGCAAAATAAACATTTCACAGGCATATTTAGAAATTGGCTGCAACAGCCTGGGTCACCAAAACACTGAGGCCAAGACTCTTCCTGCAGAGAGCTCAGGAAACGTGGGGCAAGGGCTCCCAGGGCAGCGTGGGCGTGCATTACGGGGAGGCTGTCGGGGCAGGATCAGACCCTCAGCCCTTCCCCAGCTTGTGCTCAGCCCGGCAAGTCACACACGTGCCGATACCTTCCCTCAGCAGCCTGGTCACTCGCTGATGTCTGCAGAGGCACCGGCCTCTTGTTATCTTTATTTCATAGTACAGGAGGGAATCAGCTTCCCAGAACTGATCAGTAATTACAGGAATTTGGGATTACTAGAAAAGCTAACAGACCTAGAAAGCCCTGACCCAGCCCCAGCATCCAGGGTGCCCCTCACAGGCATGCTGCCCTTGTCCGGGGCACCCCCAGCCCACCCTGCTCCCTGCCGAGGGGGCAGCCGGAGGGAGATGGCCAGCAAATTTCACATGTGGTGAGAGGATTCTGGTCGGTGCAGGCTGGAGCCTGGACTGAACACCTAATTAAAAGTGAACGGGGTTACTTGTGGTTTCCTCTGCATCCCAACATCGATGCCCTTAGGGCTTCTCGTGTTCGATCTCCCCAGCCAGAGGTCCCATGGCACATGCGAAACCAGCAAAGCCGGCTCACAAACAGAGGTCTGGGTGAGGTCAGGTTCTCAGGCAGCTTTTTTTTTTTTGGGGGGGGTGGCAGGGAGTCAATTCCAGCTGCTAAACTTGGAGGAGGGAGCTGAAAAATCTCTCCCATCTCCTACTGGGTGGCGAGGCAAGCCGGTCCACAGCAGGGCTGCCTCAGCTGTGGGAGACCGAGCTTGCCATCAGGTATTCGCCTCCCTGCTCCCGCTCAGCTTTTGCAAATTGTGTCGAGGGTATCACTCGCCTGCTTGGGGCTGCCGAGCCTTTAAGGAAATGTTTTTGTTTATGCAGCGCTGCCAGATTTCCTATGCTTCTTGGCACGGGGTCACAGCTTTCATGCCTCCTTGTCTGTCTTTATTAACACCAATTTCTTTTTATCACTGCGCAGCGCCGTGGAGTTTCTCAGCGGGTTTTATGTTCCAGCCAGACTGTGTGTAAATTCTCAGCAATGCTACCAACAATGCCAGAAACGGACGCTTTTTCAAGCAGATGCTGTTTCTGGTTAAGGAATCCATCAACACAAGCCAGGCCCATGGTTTCTAAGGACAGTTGTTTAATCCTGCCCCCAGATCTGGGACCTTTACGCTGTTCTTAGGTATGTTTTCTTTTCTGTCTAGTAACCATTGCCCCTATCCCCTCTTTAAAGCCAAAAAAAGTGTGAAGTGAACCTGGAGAAGGGGTGCTAGAAGTGAGGAAGAAGGGCAAGGTCCCTGCCTGTCGCCCCTTCCCCTCTGCCCCGGGGGGAATGCCGCCCTTCCCTGCAGCTCAAGGACCAGTGGGCTCAAATCCTGCCATTCCCCTGGGGACTGTCCTGCCCTGCTGGGATCAGGACAGAGCCCAGTGACCGACGTGCCAAGGTGTTCAGAAACATACACTGGGTAACATCTCCTCTTTTTCTGCTTCCACCAGCAAACAGTGGCTTAAGCACCGCAGCCTTTGGATGCTCCTCTCCCCGCATACGGCAGGAGCAGACCCGCAGCGAGCGCAGCACAGGCCATGTCTCGTCTCCAACGCAAGACCTTTATGCGGGTAAGAGTAATTTCTGTATCTCAAATGCCAGGAATTTCCTGTGAATAAGAGGGATCAGTTAAAGGAAAGTAGGCTTAACTAGACACTCTGCATGCATAATTGCAGATAAACATAGGGTGCAACATATATTGCTCAAAAAAAGCATGCAAGAGACTTCTGATGATGAGCGATCCACAGCAATGCTGTTCACAAACAGCTTTGGTTTTTTTCAAATGAATTTTTTTTGAGTCCTTTCTCCCCATAGTAGGTATCTTTGCATATTTCTTAAAGGGCAAAGGAAAAAAAGCTCACAATGAGTCATTAAACTTTCAAATGAGTCATCTGGCTTTCAGTAAAGCATGTGTAAAAATATTACTAATTTACAAACAATATCCAGTGTAACACAATGGGTCCAAAAAAGATGAATCTAAAAATGAGGCAATACCATAAAAGACACAAGGTCAGGTCAAACTCGGCCAAGAGATCAACCAATACAAGTGTTCCCATGGCTGGTTTTCTTTCTTTTTTTTTTCTTTTTAAACCCTCAGAGAATACTTTTTATACAAATAAATATTGCCTGTGCAGTGCTAGCAACACAAACAGGCGAATGCCTTAGGGAGCAGAGGGGATCCCAGCAGGAAGCAGAAGTAAACACGAAAGAAACGAGTGTACTTTTTCTGTTAAAACCTCAATGTAAAAACTAAATTCGCAGAATAAATACCGAAAAGTAAACTCCATTTTAAAATGCTCAGTTGAAACACTCTCAAGCACTGAAGCATAGCTGGAGCTGCATAAGGCAAATTATCATGCAATTGTGTGCAGCTGATAGGTCAGACTAAAAAGTGGTTTTAATAACAGGTGAGGACAACTCAGGTTTGATTTTACTTTTACTGTGCCTCCCCTCATGAAAGAACCAATTTCTGCAGAAACAATATTGTCTCTTAATTTCTGATTTGTTTGCCCATTTTGCACACCTGCCATAACTTTGGCAATTTCACTGCATCTGTCTGTCATATATTATTTTGTAAACATCTTGATAGAGTTGGGAAAATTACAAACTTTGGAAAATTAGAAAAGGTAATTCAGGGATATAGTATTAAAGGGAGGTCACTAGCAGAACTTTATTATTTCCACCTCCCTTTGCATTAGAAGGTTTTAAAAGGTTGAAACTGCCTGCTTGTCTTTTCGATGCATGGATGAAACTCTGAAAGACCCAATCGTGTCACTAAAGAGCACGTGAGCAAATGGGACTGGAGGTGCCCACGGAGGCAGACCTGCAGGGCACGTCTCCCCAAAAATCTCTTTAACTTGGGACTCCCTGGGCTGCCAACCAGCCGGGGGAGAGAGGGGCCAGGAGCAGCAACCCCTCCACACCAGAGGAAGGAGGGAGCACACCAGGGAGATCTCCCCTGGGGAGAGAAGTCCCATCTTTGCTCTGCAGCACCGCAAAAGAGAGTGATAGACCATATACATTTGTTTAAAAAACAGTATTTTTTTTTTTTTTTAAAGATTGGGATTTGCAGTTTCGGAGTTTCCTCCCCTGCAATTCATATTCAAGGATGACCCAAGTGCCCATTAACAATCAAACCACTGTGCAGCAACCCAGGAGCCTCAGCAATTATGAAGATAATGGTGCCCTCCTCCTCCTCTGCCTCCTCTCCTGAGGAACGGGGGAAGGGCAGGGAGCACAGGGAAAAGAAAATCAGCAAATAGAATGATAATGTCATTCCCTCTCACTGACAGCAACGGAAAGCTGCAATTAGACTTCTCTGATCAAAATGCTAGATAAAATTCCATACAATTTTTAAAGTAGATCTAAAGCATGAGAAATACTTGGTTCATCTCTACTGAGAAGTCACCTGCTTGTAAAACGCAGCGCGTGTGCAAGGTGCTTGTGTGCACAGGCAGTGTATGGAGCCGTCTTTACCCTTTGTGGGAGCACCACGTAACCCCAGGGTGCGAGACCACGTGCACCCGCATCTGCCCAGGGTATTTAGACGGCTCCATCGCCACAGGGATGAATTTTCCTTGCAACACCCAAACCCGGGCAGAGCAGTGCTGCTGCCCCTGACCCAGGCTGTGTCTATGCTAGCAAAGTGCACAGCACAGTCTGAGCGGAGCTGCTGGGAGGTCTTGCTCCGCATGAGGTCCAGCCTGGTCCCAGGGACCAAACACGTGTGCACAGTGCGGGAGCACTTGCTGTGCTCCCAGAGGGTACCTCTCTACTTAGTTTCATCTGAAAGGAGTCCTGTTCACAGGCAGGGACCCCAGCACGCTGCAGCCGAAAGCAAGTGGGGCAGCAATCATCAGGGGACTTGCTTCAGAAGTGCTCTCCTGATCCAAACTGAAGCACTGACTAAGCACCCCTAATACTACTGGCTCACTACTGTGTTACTGCTGCTCTGCGCTGGTGTAACTCAAGGAATTTACAGCAGGGCAGCAAAGAATCAGCCCCTGAATTAAGACAACACAGCTTCTAAAGCCTTTGGCTGTCTCCTGCAAAGTGCTGCAGCCAGCTAGGACCAACGTTCCTCTGCAGGGGGAAGATAAAGAACAGTAAGACCAACCATCAGATGCCAAAATGTGGTGATGTAGAGCTCAGATGCTTGGAAGAGCTTCTACCAGACACTCTTAGGGACTCAGATTTCTTTTCTGAACCTGAAATACAGCTATTCGGAAAGCAGCTGCATCACGACATTACAGCAATCGTGTGTGCTTGCCCTCTGAATGGTGCTCACTGCAACCTATTGCGTTATCCTGCACGATGATGAACTCGGGCAGCCATCAATACTCACTTTGGAATTGGCACCCGAATTATTGTCCCATCCACTTCTGGGTTCAGGTTCATGCCACTCTCCCTTATAGCCTTCATAGCTGCAGCTGTGCTCTGTAAAACAGATCAAAAGGTAAAGGGAATTAGGAAATAATCATTCCCATATGCCAGAACTCTGTCAATAGTTGGCAATCCATCTCCATGGAACATGGAAACATTTACTTCTGTTACCAGTAAGATCAGGAAGTTACATTGGTGCAGAGAGCTTTGATCAAACCGAATGGGAAACTCCGGCCGCGCTCAGCATTGGGGTAGGGGGGGGCACGAAGGGGGAAGAGGGGAAGGGAAGCAAAGCAACAACAAAAGAAAACTGTTTTGCTTCTTTGAAACTATTTGAATGGTTTGAGGCAACGCAGAATGAAACCGCAATAAATTCCCAAGGCATAGCCTGACTGTGGTGAAGGAGATGAAAGATTCGGAGCATTTAAAAATTCCAGTTGAATGTCTCCCACTAGAAATCACACAGTGCCAATTTAGAAACGTTAACTAACTTAACCACTTCAGCGCTACAACCTAACCACATTACAGCAGGGCAGTAGCAGTTGGCTGAGAAACAGCGCTTGTGCCCAGCTCTATGTTTATTTTACAGCTTATTACTTAGGATTAACTTCTCAAAACTCCATCACTGCTGGCTGACGCTCCGGTCTGCTTAAAAGGTGGGGTGCGCAGGTTCACCTGGGAACTGCAAAGTGATTAAAGGGCTCCCTTCCCCATCCCAGGGCACTGGTGTACCTTTACAGAGTGTCAGCCTTTACGGTTAAATCAGAGTTTTGCCGGGAGCTCCCACAGCGCTCTGCCAGGTTGCTTCGTTCTTGACATTGACAGTAACAAGACTGAGCGAGTCTGTATTCTTGTGGCACTCACGCGGCATTTCCTACAAGGCGCGGTGCTATTTCTGATACTCTTTCCCATCATTAACTTTAGCTCCAGGCTGCTGCAGTAGACTGTATTTATGGAGTTCAGCTTTTGTCAACTGAGGCACAAAATAAAGCTCTGCATATTTGTTTAGGTCCCCAACACTTGACATCACCGAGCAAAACGAATGCTGTGCCAGTGTTCTGCAAGACATAACTGCTGTCCTCCAGAACACAACAAGGGCAGAGAAAATGCAACCAAGATGATCTCAGCACGTTAGGAATGTAAACGTGTTATTCTATGGACAGTGCTTGCTCTGTAGGAAGGAAATGCTCAGCAAAAGCTGTGTTGTTTAACATACATATTGGAGGGGATAGAGGAAGGGGAAAACGTTGCAATATTGCCCCCATCCTCTTGCAGCCCATGACATAAACAGCTATGCTTAAAAGACATAGCCCTGTTTGTTTTTATAACTCTTGGGCAAACAGAACTTGGCCCTGCAAGTCCTTTTCTATGATTATTTTCTTTCTCAGACTCTTCAGGGATTTTTATTTGCTTTCCAATGCCATGAAACACTGGCTATATGCTGTAAATAATGACATCAAATAAATGTGTCTGTAATGGTTTTAAAGAGTTCAATCTACCCGTGGAACAGTTATGGTACAAACCAACTGCATTGAGAGAAATAGTTTTAGCTCTAGCTCAAATGAAAAACAGTTCTTTGGCTTAGAAAGCAAATGTAGGCAATGGTATATACAGTGATATTTAATTTCTCACATGCCCATTTCTCAGTCTGAGCTTCTGCTTGGACACGAGTTAAGTCACAGAGTGACCTCCCTGGCCCTCTCAGCTCCGGCACTCTGAGGGACCTCGGTGCACTTGCTGATGAGGAGCCTTCATTCTTCAAAGCCATTACACATGCTGGATACACTTTAAGAAACACTTAGGCATCAAGTGCCTTACACTGACCTCCTCTGAGACTTTGCTGACTTAATTAATTGGGGAAAGCCTTTGCAAAATAAATAGAGATAAGCTTTGGCAAACCTCCAGACCTGGAGCGGGATGAATAGCTAACCTTGCGCCCGTTACTGCTCCTGTCCGCGTGGCTGCCCGGCTCTGACAGCATGAGCCTGCTGCAGGGGACCACGCGTGCTTGATCTCGAGGTGGGATTCAGACTTGCCGCCTCATTTATGAGCAAGTCTAACTAAGGCTCCCGCAGAAAATTGAGGGAAGTCGGCTCTTCTGGAGGGCAAGTCAAAGCACCTAATTCAGGGTTCTGACCTGCAGGCATTGTCAATGGAGGAGCTTGCAACACTCAGCAGTGCCCGAGTGAGGGCCTGTGACAGCACTTAGCACGAGCCCAGCTTTGTCCTGCCAGGGAGGCTTTTCAGAAGCTCGTAGGCTATATCAGCAGCGTCTTCCATGAGCCCTCTGGGGGTGTCACCAGCCCTGGTGATATAAGTATGCAAGTTTTAGAGGAGTTTGATGGTGTCCCCAGCACAAATACAGACTATTCCAGCTACACGTCTGGTTTTGTGCATGGCCACATCTTCGTGAGGAACTGAAATGACAGAAATACAACGGGGCAGATGCAGCATCGCTTCCACATGCGTAATTCCGGTGAACCAAAGGAGAGTGTGTGTGCACTCAAGAGTACTGGGTGCCATAAAAGCACGGGAAACGGGGAGACCTGGCAGGGCACAGTCAATGCAGGCACCCGGTCTGTGACAC
This sequence comes from Burhinus oedicnemus, assembly GCA_008921705.1. Lineage (NCBI taxonomy): Eukaryota > Metazoa > Chordata > Aves > Charadriiformes > Burhinidae > Burhinus > Burhinus oedicnemus. The sequence continues at coordinate 72,136 of VFFE01006735.1, read as the reverse complement.
GCTCAGCACCGCTTTTCAACCAAGCTCTTGCAGATCCAACTGATGGGAAAACAGTCTCCAGAGCAAACCCCTCAAACCGTGGCGTGTATGGGATACGACCCCGAGAGCAATCGCAGCCCAACGGGCAGCGTGTAACTCTCATCTGACCCTCTGCCACTGCACGTGAGGTGCTCTGTGCGCCAGGCAGGGCTGGAGAGTCGCTCGCCCTGCGCAGTCAGCAGCACAATACCGCTTCTGTTTTGTGTCAGCCGCCAAGCGATGCACAGCCCAGCCAGACCTCGCAGACCTGCCAGGTTTGACTTATTTTGTCTAAACGTTCCTTTGCTCAGCATCAACCTGTTTGTTCCCGTGGTAGTTATCTCCCCTCGCAATGCCTTCCGTAATGTGTCCTTACCTCTGGAAAATTGGTCATGTTCACTATAATGAGCTGCGGTGACTTCTGCGAGATCTGCCCCAGCTGGTTCAGCGGAAACTTCCCGTCTTTTGTCATCACAGTTATGTGATCAAGGACCCCTCAAAAGAACCAAACACAGGGGAATTTCAGTATGGTACAGCAGTTCACAGTGATGCTGAAGAAAAACGTGTACACAGTGTCCCACTTCCCTTCTGGTATGCAAAATATAGATGTTACAAAAGAGAAAAACCATGTTTATTCAGACTTCAGGTGCTGTTTGTGTTCATGCATCCTCTGTGGTATTTGCAAGCTACATATTTCAATGCTACTCTAAAGCACAAAAACATGAAAACAAAACTCTTGTTTGTTTTTGTTACTAGAACAGGAAAACTAAGCAAGATTGTTAAGAATTAAAAGGAAATAATTATTTTTTAATTCTTAGAACTTCAAGAAAATCAAAATGTTGTTATAAAAATCAAGACAACTATTGTCTTTAACCTAGCAGTGTTCTCTTAAGCCCCTCGTTTTTTTTCCACGTCCCAAGAGGAGGTGTTGTACACTGCTTAATTTAAAGTATTCAGTTTCTCCCTGAGCCACTCTTAATCTGCTCTCTAGTTTCTGCTGTAAAATGTTAGCAGGCCAAAAGGCACATGGGACAAGAGGTACTTTATCAGTGCAATTAAAAAAAAATACCTATGGTTAAAATAAATAGTTAAGAGACTGAGCTACGCTTTCCAACTCCATTAAAGACTGAAGTGCCCCTGCCAGAGCTGGGGTGGTGAATGATTCAAATTTGGTCATTGTTTAATGTTCAACTTTATCCCTGAAACTTGATACTACTTACAAATACGCATATTCAGAGTGTTATAGTAACTGTAGCTTAGTCAAATATATTCACATTTATTCCTAAAACACAAAATTCACTAAGCGAACAAAGCTTGTAAAGGTCACTAACCACAAAGATGCACTGCAAAAAAAAGTTTGTATATGCCAGACACCAGCCTGATGGCAATTTCCAAGAGGCTAATTTAATGGCAATTGGATTTTTCCTGCCCTACTGCACCATTAGCTGACAACCTGCTTCTTCATCACATCTGCAAACAGTTCAGTTAGACACTTTTGACATCTCCCACTTACAAAAGCTATTTCCAGGAAGCTATTAACAAAAATGGATTCTTCCTGGTCAAGCTCAGGGTGAAGCAAGCCTTTAGTTGGGGACGTCAAGGTTCTAGTAAACGGGTGTCCAGTGAATAACTCAATAAAAAGAAAATAAATTTTGAAAAAAATCGGAGTTCTCCATAACTAGGATTGGTATCCTTATTTACAGGCAATAGAGCATCATACAAGAAAGTTACCAACCTGGTGAGGTTCTAACACTGAGATTTCTGCTGAAATCTTCTTTCAGAGCTTCTACCACTGCCTGCATGTCTTCATTAGTTTCCTCCAAATTGATAATATCCTCAACTAGGGCAGCACTGATATTCACTCTGGCTTGACTCTGCCCTTTACCTTTAGCTGCAGATTACACATAAGATTAGTTTCCGTTTCTGACACAGTTAGTTGCTGCATTAGAAAGTAGAGAGAAGATATTAAAACCCCTTTTAGATTCAGAATTGAGTCTAAGATAAACCAAAGTAACTGTGTTTTTAAATGAGTAAATAGCCCAGCACTTGGGCACATAAGCCAAAATGTATTTGTAGGTCACGCTGTGGGCACTGACTCCAGCCTGGACCATGACAATTGCTACCTCCTGCCCCAGCGCAGCAGCAGCTTCATGCGGTACCTCTCCTGGGGAGAGGCTGAGGTCCCCTGTGCACTGCAACAGCATCAGGCAAACCAGCTCCTCCGAGCTGTGCCTAAGTTAGATCAATACTGGTACACGAGATAAAAGCGGTAAGAAAAGAAATCCTGGCAACATACTGAGGGGTTGCAAACACTAGGAAAAAGGCTGCTGCCGTTACCTTTTTTTGTAGCTAGCTGTCTGGTCAGCAGCCTCTGATGGACAGACGGCCTGCAGCCGTCCAGGAGCAGGGCTGGGCAGGCTGCAGGAGCCTGCGGCAGCCCCCGTAGCATTGTGAACGAAGAACGATAAAGCAGGGAAGGCAGATGACGGAAGCATCTTAGTGCCACAGCCATCGTTTACAGCTCCGCTCTAACTCACCTGGAAAAGAGAAAAGGCAGGTTGGTCCACTCAGCGTGCCAAAAAAGAAACAGGTTCAGGTCTTAGCTGTACCGATCAGTGCAAGGTGACAGTTCAGCATGTGGGCAGCGGGCCTGGGCGCACTGCAGCGACCGAGGGGGAAATGCAGTGGAAGGGGCTCGGTGGCAGCCAGCCTGTAGCCACGTTCTCTGTGCGGCCTTTGCACATCTGTCCAGAGGGGCATGGATCTGGGATGCAAAAGCCATGCCTGCTGAGCAGGAACAGCTCGTCAGAGTATCTGGTGTTTGCACGTCAGCTGAGTAGAAACTTTAATTTCTGTCACACAAGGTTTGAGGGCACAAAACCCCGTTGAATTCACAAGGTTTATTTGAGCCTGGGCCGCCCGGGGCTCACAGCCGTTATTGCAGCTGCGGCTCTGCCGTGCTCGGAGCTGCACAAACACAGGCGGAAAAGCGGGTCCCTGCCGGACACGGGCGTGATGGCCGCGGGAGCCGGGAAGCTGCCACTGCCGGCCACCGGCGGGACCGGCCTCTCCCGGCCGCGGGCTCCCCGCCGCCGCTCCGGGGAACCCACCGGGGGACCGGCCCCCCCGAGCCCCCTGCTCCCCGGGCCCGGCGGCGAGGACCCCGTGACCCGGAACCCCGCTGGGTCCGCCCACCCCGGGGTCCTGGCCCCGCCCACAACAACCCCGCCCATACTGGGCCCGCCCCTTTACGATGCCCCGCCCCTTTATCTGAACCCGCTCCGGGACAAGGCCCCGCCCCTCGCCGGGCCCCCCTCTCCTCAGGACGCGCCAGGCCCGCCTTACTCGCGCCCCTCGGTGCCCCGCGAAGGGCCGGGCTGCCCCGCTGGGCCGGGGACCAGGAGCGGTAAGGGCAGGGGCAGGGGCAGGACCGGACCGGGCCGGGCCGGGCCGGGCCGCCGCCTGGCTCACCGTCGCGCAGCCCTGCGCGTTCCAGACGACGTCATCGGGCCGCGCCGCGGCGATTTGTCGTCACAAAGCGGCGCCGAGGGCGGGGCGAGGCCTGCGCCAGGACGGAGCGGCCGCGGCCTGCGCGGTCCCGCGGTGTCATGGTGAGTGCGGCCCCGGCCCAGCCTGTCCCCCGCCCCGCGTCCCCTGC